>VOMN01014210.1:0-16204 GCA_014899125.1 Orchestia grillus
GGGGTCAAATCCCAGGGGTCAAATCCCAGGGGTCAAATCCCGAGGGTCAAATCCCAGGGGTCAAATCCCGGGGGTCAAATCCCAAGGGTCAAATCCCGAGGGTCAAATACCGGGGGTCAAATCCCAGGGGTCAAATCCCGAGGGTCAAATCCCGGAGGTCAAATCCGAGGGTCAAATCCCAGGGAACGTGTTGAAACAAATTTCAACCTCCACACCTTAGGATCACAGAACATTTTTACCGGTTGAAATTCTTTGATGAATGTCGAGTACATTCCGCTCACCACATAGGTAGATGGTAAATTATACTCCTCTGTTTTCAAATACCCCAATATGATGATTTTCTTTCCTTATATCACTATGAAATTTATAAAAGTTCAATTCGACTGAAGTTATTTCTCTCTGATTTCCAGATATCTTCGTTGCGTCCGAGCCCGCACTCGCAGCGCTCCTCAATTAGGAAATATTTCGTCCCCCACGACCGCTGATTTGTGCGGTGAAATTCAAGTTCCAAATTTCATAAGCTCGAGGCAACGGAAAAATGTGAAGTAATGAACTCGTACGGCTCGAATATCACAAAAATGAACACGAAAACACACCATGGTACATTATTTCTCTATTCACATAATGGTATTAATAATATAGATTGCCATGACGAGTACCAATTATTTCACAAAAATTAATTATCGGATATTATGAACAATGTGCAATGATTTTAATGAAACAAGTATCTCACGTTATACGCACCCCAAATCCATTCTAATATCCAGAAACAAATTTTTCAACTGAATAATAGTAGTAAGGAATTTCATTTTCTTCATACCAGAGCGCGGACGTTGATATTTCTCAGATACTTCATGCCTTGATCCCAAGATTTTAGAGCATGCAAGTCTCAGAGGAGAGGAACTCGGATTGGGCATCAAGTTCTGCGTCTGCCCTCCTGCCATTAGCAAAGTTCGAGTAAGGGAACAGATAAAAAACTCGATCTGACATGTTACTCCAAAATGAGCAGGAACTAAAAGTGCGCCGAAACTCTTGAGCTTCCGTTCATTTTTTGGCCACAGGAAGAGATGCAAAGCAGAGCACTCATCCTCCTCTAGGCTGTCACTTCAATGTGGGCAAACAAGTCATTTCCGAAGACCCGCTACGCAGGCGGCGGCTGCTAGGAAATGAGCCTAGCGAAAGGCGCCACTCAGACGAGAAATGCCCCAATTTTAAGCTCCACCAAATCCCGCGAAAGCTCAAATCTGCGAACAACGAAGATAGGGAGTTGCAGACGACAGGAATTATTCTAGCCTGTCGTGTTTTGTAGCGAAGAAATAGGTGAACGGCTAAAGCTGAGTCCTTGAACACGAAAGGTCAATCCCTGGCGTCCCTTGCGCCCCTTGCGAGGATCAACGAGACGCACAAATTAAGTTTACATAGAAAAGACGTCACAATTTACAGCGAAGCTCGTCCAGCGTGCTACGAGTTCTCGGTAAAACTTAATTGAAAATATGAAAAAACACAGACCGAGAGAATAACATTTCGACTGCGCATAACAAGGAAATGGCTTATAATTTTCTTGGTTCATTTTTTAATGGTGTCGAGTGGAGATGTTTTTTCCCAACAGAGTCCCTCAATTTCGCGAGTTCCCACGCAGCACGCTAGTTACGTCCCTCCACGGAGTCGTGCTCGCACCAGAGCGCCGCGTAATAAAGCCAATTTTATCAGAAGCCAATACAGATGTTGCACTTGAGACGCCTGCCGCTATTCAATAACAAAATGACAAAAAACGCACGAAACTTGCTAGCAGCGATACCATTGGCGATACTCGGTAGACACAGGAGAGAATTGCTCAACGAGGCATATCATAACTAAGTTTAAAGAAGACTGCGAAAACATTTTCTTGGTAGAAAACCAGTTTATGAAATAAATATGTGATACATTTTGCATACCATTATGTATTGTAGGTACAATTCACGATTACTTTTTTGCTGATACTCTGTATAAAATTAACTCTAGGAGGAAAAAATCATGACTTCATTAGCCAGGGCGCAGCACTGTAAATTCAAGGCCACGAAGTTTTGTTTCCTGTAAAAGCGAGACTAGTGGACGCGCCCGTCAAAAATGGCGGAACAAATGATGTTAGTTTCTTGAGATGCCCTCTGATTTACGGTAACTCTGACATGAAACATTGCTATTTTCAGTATCACTGATACGGACTGCCTTCTCTGACAGTCTCTCTGATTCGATAGACGGATCCGGGAATTTTCTATGTAAATTCTTAAGAGCGTGACAGAGAGACGGACGGACCTAGCAAGCAACACCAAGCTATTATTTTATAGTGGGATGATCGGTAACAACTTTAAACCTGAAACATAATTCAGTAAAAATGTTCGCATTCCAATTATGGTTTTCGATATCTGCGTTCGTAGCAGAATATAGACCCACATTCCTTGTTACATTGATTTTATGGACTTTACCAAGTCCATTTTAGGGCCGGGCTAACCTGCCAGAGGCTCAGGCTGCTAACGTGCGAACAAAATACGCCACTTCGTTTTTCTTCTGTATCACCTACCGAACCCCCAACTAAAGGCAATGCGAGTTACTAGTTATTCAAGGCAGAATTAAAACTGGGAGCAGGAACCGTATTCTCGTGAACGTTGCGTGTGATCAAGAAAACTATACCACTGAATGAGGAAAAAAATACAGTAACACGCAATTCTGCCACATATTATACATACAAAGGCCAAGTCTTTGTTATTTTCTGCCACTACCGAGTAAATTTGATTAGCTTTGCGCGAAGACCTAATAAAACTATACTCGACACATTTCTTTCACACTACAATAACTCTTAGAATTTTTCAGACTAGCGATGTCCGAGAAAAAATCATTCCTGCGGGTAATATACAAAAAACAAAGAAAGCTCAGCGAATTAAAATATGTTTAGAATAGTCCGCCCGCACTCCATGCCACTGAGTGTTGGAGTAGATAAAACGTCCCCAGCTTAAAAGAGCTCATTTGGACGGTTCTAACATAAAAGCCTCGAACATTTCAAACGTTAAAAAACATTAGGACAGTCACAAAAAAAACACATCTGTGGAATGCAACGGCGATCCTGGAAGTTTTAGAAGCATTCAAAGCGCCCAAGTCAGCTGCCCCTAAAAAAACAGTCTGAATACGCCTAACAAACTTCAATACAATTTTGCCCCTCACTCCAACAAGGAAATATACACTTCAACTCAGTGACTACATAGGTAGAATAAGTCAAAAATGAGGAAAACGTATGGAGAAAATCAGATACTGGTTATACCGCAAGACTGCTTTAAATTTGGGCAACTGACAGATTATAATTATTCACTCACAAAGCTTCATCACTTTGTATGACAATTCGCAAAGAAGTCATCATGCAACCGTAGAAAAATGAGAAACACTCATCCAGTCTTCTTTTTTAGGTATTTTAACGAAGAGTTGAAAACAGGAAATGGCTTCTAGCTCTTGAATTCTTTCACGTCAACAAGTTACTTTCTGACCGAACATTGTAATAACATGCATTCTATTAATGGAATGAATTTAACACATGCTTTGGGCTGTTTAGGTGATATAGAACGCAGTTTAATCACTAAAATAGAATTCCGAGGTTCACGTTAGTTTAACGTTCTTGTGAGAAACTCATCCGCGAGGGAAAGGGCAGCTGACTGCGAAAAAGTGCCAGTGTTTTCGGACTCGGACAACCTCTGCCTCTAGGCGCTAATGCGAACAAATGGAGAAGGCACTGAAGCGGAACGCCGGAACTGGAAAATATAAATCTGGACATTGGTAAAAAGTGAATGCAGTTCCTCGCAAAACACAAACAGATACTGAAAATTTCGACCCGACCAAAAAATAGAAAAGACTTGAGCACTTGCCGTGAAACTGGGAACGACTAAAGCGCAATTACGCTTTAAATGAACATTAAACGAAACTAAAAACCACGCCACAAGCAGACAAAAAGAACGTGGTACTTTGCAACGAATATCAAAATTAATCCCGTTTAGTATTGAACGTCTTAAAACCGGCAAGGGAATTCAGCCACCTTATTAACTTTGTTACAGTAAGTGACCACAAGTAACGACTAAAAAAGTATTTTCCAAAGCGACCTTCAAAAAATTATTTTGACACTCATATGAAATAACTTATCAACAGGCTCTCACTCAAAATTATCTAAAGCCTTAGTACGAAACACACAGAGGAAAAAAATAACGTCAGTAGCTGAGAACTCAAGTATCTAAAGCAACAACCACTGATTACGCAGAGGACGATACGACTTTACGGGCAAAGGAGATATGATCCAAAAAGAACAAAGAGAACGAACCATTTATGTATCATACAATAGAAAATGGGGAACTTGTGCACAAGGTGCGTTCCCACACGAGATCCTCAACGTATATAAACAGTAAGTTAAGTATGAAGATAAAGAAAAGATAAAGAAGAGATAGAGAAGGTGTCAAATTGAGAAGGGGACACGAAAGATACAAGTCAAAAAGGACTATCTATACCTGAAGCAACCAAACGAAGCCTCTCTGGAGACGCTAGTTCCTGCTGCATCCAAGACATGCAAAGTCTAACGATTTTCGAATCACAGTTTGAAAAAATTACCACCATTGAGCATCGTTTACAATTTTCATTTCGATTCATTGCAAGGCGTAACCGAAAATCACGTACATGTAGTCCATTAGGAATCTCAACCCAATGCTCCGACCTACGTACAAATTCGACTTAGTCGAGTCTCTGGAAGAAAAAGAAATGGAAGCGACAAGCGAAGTTATCGTAACATACGTGAGCCATCCCAGTTAAAAATTTCGCCGGGTATCCCGAATGGTAGCTGCAGTAAGGTCCGCGACAGAGCAATTCACCGCAGCAATTAAAGGGAAGGCCGAGCGTTGCGTATGGTTTCCCAAGACGGTGTAAATTCAAGACAGACAAAATACACGCGGCCTCCGTCGTCTATATGAAGTGGTGGAAATGAGTATAAGTAAGTCAAGAATTTACATACTACTGCAAAAATTATTCAGAAAAATTGTTTATTGAACGTAAATCGTTCGTAAATCAGTATACATTTCCGATTTCATAATACGTTTCTACAAAAAAAGTTCATGACACAGCTACGCTTTAGAGAGTAAATAATTATAAAACAGTTTTAAAAATTCGCATTTAACAACAAGAGGGTACAAAAAAATTGCAATGCTGTAGCGCACCTATTACGCATTGAAACAATAAGATTTCTACGAGCTTTGTTAGGAATTTCAGGCCAGTAGTGTTTAATGCGAGAGTTGAACGTTTCTCCATCTTCAATCGATGTCCATTATTGTACACTCTTCTTGACAAAATTCCCAACAAATTTTCTACTGGATTCAGGTTTCAAGATTTAGCAGGCCAGTCCAAAACGTCAACGTTTCTTGTCTTACACAATTCTTTCGTGAACTTAGCGGTGTGTGTGGCTGCGATGTCCGGTTGAAAAATGGCATCATTGTGGTTTGGATGATTTATTATTAGGACAAAACTTTTTTCCAACACATTGATATATCGAGCAGATATTTGTTTCCCTTTCATTACAACTAAATCAATCTTTCCAGGCGCAGAAAAAGCCTCTAAATCATAACAGATCCTCCCCAAAAGGTTTTTCTTGAAAACAGTTGCTCTTCCTTTCTTGAATCATGCTAATAACACAGGGAACTGTCGGGACTATCCAAGTTATACTTCTTCTCATTAGAAAACACCCCAGTTTCTCATTTCTTCTTTGTCCATGTCACTTTCTCCTTCACCCAATCCACACCCGTCTTTCTGTGTTTATCAGTTAAAGAAGGGGTCATCTTCCCTTTTCGGTGTACGAAATTTGGTGAATCATGAAGAAGTTGAACTCTTCTTGGAGAGATGAATAAATTCTGCGATTGTTGCAGAACCTTTGAAAATGACTGTCCTTTAGATGCTCCTCGAAAAAGTCTGCGCCTGGCTACACCTGCAATTTTAAATGTACGGCCAGGACGTTTTTTGGTGCAATACGATTTATAGCCTTTCGATAATTTCTCGAAACTGTTCGGGACCTCAACAGTTTTTTGCAAAGAAAGTTGTAGATTTTTTCCTTCCAGTTTATAGGTGGGAATTTGCCTATTTTCATTATGGGGAGATTTTCCTGGAATATCGCAGTGACTTTTTTCAATGTTTCATTAGGACTCACATGGCTTACAATCACGATGAGAGTGTCCACAATCTGCGCATTTCCTTATTATTTCTTAGGCAATCAGAAATAAGCAAGCAATACAAATTTTCAAAGGTGTCGTATAATTATTTCCACCTTCGAAAACGTGATTTTGTTAACTCTTTCTTCGTGAAAACGAATTATAAAATCGAATATGAATACTGATTCCCATACAAACTACGCTCCACAGACAAATTTTCAGAGGAATTTGTGCGGCAATAAGACACTTCTAAACAATTTGATAGGGCGTCTCTAATTCACTTCCAGTAATTTCTACCCATACGGCGCAAGGCAACTTCGCCAGGCCAACACGGCCGTGATTTACTAGAGGCCAGAGCAGTTGGCCGTGAAGGTGGCATGTCAGGGCTCGGCGGCACAGGAAATGCCTGCTCCAAACTGGACATTACGGCGCCGTCACTACATATTTTTAGGCCTGACACCACAGCGAATACAGGCGGGAAGAAGGGGAGAAGAAAGGGGGAGGAAGGGAAAGGAGGTCACCCGTGACCTGTCCCAACACCAAGCGTCACTTTTGACTGCTTTGTAATCACCAAATTGGTAGCAGCAAGTGAAATAAAATTATAAAATTATGTTTTTTTGTTTTATACTCGCATACGATTCGTGAAATCGAAAACTGGACAAGTATTAGACTCATAAACCAAGACTGCATACTGCAGACACAACAAAATGGTGCATGTAATCAGATATGCACATTTCAAAGTCTCGTAATGATTTTATAATCTTAGTGAATAAAACGAATCTGCTTCAACTTCAAGCAACATACCTCACTCGAAATTTCACGGTGCAATTGAAATAAACGTGGATTTATTGAACTATTTGTTAAGCCTCCAGTTCGCACACTGTGTGCGAGTATCACACAGCACATATCAATCCAATGGACTTGTCTCTCGTATTTCTGGATTTCGCAAGGCATTTTTCGCAAAATTATTCATGTCAAATTTGCATACCAGCCCGTGTGTGTTAGCAGAATCTCTTTCGAATGTTCGTAGTATGTTCTTGTTCAACCGTTTTCAAACGCATACAGAATCATATTTTCATGCAAGTGAACGTTTGTACCTGCTAAAGAACGACTGCTTGGGACTTTGCATACTGAGTTTTGTAGATATACTGTTGCAGGTTAGACTATATTTTACAGGGTGTCCTCTAAAAAAGCAGCTGATTTAAAAACGCTGTAGTTTGTAAATTATTGGCACTCAAAAGCTGAAACAGACTTCATTGAAAAAAGCAATATTGAAAATTTTATTTTATTTTAAATTAAATTAAAGTTTTAAAAAGTCATTAAATAGTTTTTTACCTGTGCTTCAGCAAACAATTTTCTCACTGATTTCGTTTTACCATCGTAAATTAAAATCATAACCATAATTTAAATACAGTAAGTTCAGGCCATCCAAAAACCTGACAGAAACAAAAATTAGCATGCCACTGTTTAATTTCGAGACCCTGTACGTAACATATTCTTCCGGTTAAAATTTGTAACTTGTTTTGTGGAACGATACTATACCAAGGCAAAAATCAAAAGCCATCTCCGCAACCTAAGAGAAGCTATTTTGCATATACATTAGCAACACGACACATTGACATTTAACAGAATCTTAAAGAATCGCAAAATTATTAAAGGATTGAAATGTCAGCAAAAATTTGATACGTGGTGGAGAAAACTAATGTAGAAAAAACTACTTTTACATCTAAAAAAAACGCGATCCAAGGGAAGTTATGTTGCGCAAACATTAGAAATACAGCACAGTCACGAGGACGTCGCAGCATCAGCATAAGAGCAGACCATATGTTACTGCGACGACCTCGACGGGTCACTGAATGATAACACTATGTGACACGACTTCTTTGCAGCCATAAAATCATACCATAACGCACATAATTGCAAAAGGATTAAAAATGCTCGTTACTCCTATGAAACTCCTTTAGTATTATACTTGTATTACGTTTGTTACTGGTATTACAGAATTTTATTAAAAGGCTAATTTGACAATTCATTGCCCTGACATAGACGCTAAGTTCTAGCATTATGATTATTTTTTCGTCTTGTCAAGCTGCAAAGAGATGGAAAATTATGATTTTCGCCCGGGAGCAAAACAAAAGAGAAATTTTGTAGCATAGACACCTACACCTCTGATAGCCATAGCCAAGAAGCCCATTTCTCGTTGAATAAAAAGCAACACTTTCACAACCAGAACCAATATGATCCCAATGCAACTTTTATTATCGTGTGCTCAAATATTTTAGTTAAAAACTATTCCCAGCCCAAACAACATACTCTTATATACTTCATAAAAGTACAATAGAAAATAATTTATCATCCCTCCAATAACAGACCTTGGAGAAGCGTGGGCCAAAACATGCAGATGAATAATTATTTGTAGCCTGGTACCCATAGCACAATTTTTTCTAACAACCAGAGATAGCAACTTCCTTCGACACGCACAGACAAGTTAATTTTTTTCCGATCTCCATTTATAACCATTTTCTCTGACATCCAGAATTACAATAATTTTATGCTTGTCGAATATGTAAATGAATTAATTTCACATCAATCTTAAATCAACAAACTTATTTTTACTCTACAGGCAAGGGGTGATATTTTTCTCCTACATTAGGAGGTGTCCAACCATTGACGTTACCAAAAGTCGCTCTTATTACCATTTAGCAAGAGCCACTGAACTTCCCCGTGCTCATACCTATAGACATCTTTATACGTTTTAATCTAGCTCACAACGACATCTTATTCCGCCACCCTCGAAAGCACTTTTCCAAAAGAACAGATCAGCGAAAAGAGAATAGAGTCCCAGAACCGTAATATAAAGATGCTGAGGAGAGCACATCTCGTTCCTCTCGCTTTAATGGAGTTTTACGTGCATCCAATGGATGTTCAGATGGAGTCAGATGCTCCCTTTTAGCTAGCGACTAGATAGCATTCATTGCACGAATAACAAAAATGGCACTCACGACAAATATTGCGCCAATCCAATTGGCTGTGAGTCCATGTACACTCCACAAGAAAATGCAATAAAACTGCTCGACAACTGCGATCACTCGAGCAAACCCTTTCTGTTCTTCTGCTCGCTGCCTGACACAAAAAGATCGTTTGTTAGTGAAGTGTGCGTTCAGGAAATCGAATGCGAGAAGAATCGACGTAAAAAGCACACAGGCTAAAACATTGAAGTAAGACCTTCGTCTGTAATTGTGCCTTCCATTCCTCGTAGGTGGGTATAAGCATAGGACACAGATCACTCACACAGAACTCCACGTGTCTATTTTTCTACAAGCGTGAAGGTAACAAATACGTTAACACTAGTGACCAGCAATTGGCCAATGATTGAACAGGATAATGATAGCATTGATAACGCAACCGCAGCTTCATACTCTTTCCTCCTTAGCACACTATGATTGGCTAATGCATGTTTTGAAAAATATGGCTTCGTGTAGAATTGCAATAGTATTACCAATGAGTATCATTATCTTGTTTTTGAATTTACAAAGAATAAAACTTCTGCGCGGATTGATGAATGTCGTAAAGCCGATTTAAAAACATGCAATTTTTTAAAACCTAGTTTATATGTGTCCAAGCCTTGAAGATTTACTTTAAATTTCGCGTTAGGTTACTTCCTAATAGGAATATCGGTGTCAATAACCTAAAATGTAAGGTTTTACGAACTCCAATTGTTTTCGTCTATGTATTGGCGATATCGGTTCGCTGGGTATTGAAGCATTCAAATATTACAGCATCTAACTACTAGTCAATACTTGCTTTGATTCCAATGAGCAAGCTAATGACTTCTAATGCTTGAAAGTTCTTACACTGTCCGACCTAGATCAATAGTTTATATTGTATTTGACATTAAAAGCTAGTAAATCTTGATATGATGGAAAGCTTCATAAGCTATTGAATTTAGTCTATTGAGTACATAGTTTTCTTTACTGATATAATTAAAAAATAAGGTCTTCATGTGAGAGCCCAATTTCAACGTAGCTTCCTTAATGTAGAGCAATACAGAAAACTAATTCTACTTTTTTTGAAGCCGTAGGTTTGTGCATAAGTAATGCTTAATTTCAAGATTTATGTTGGAAATAAAAAATTCTATTTCAATAGAAGCATTTTATCAATGACGAACTTATCAGCTGTCCAATATATCATAAAATTTATTAACAAGTCTATAAATGCCCCATTGGGTAAAATTGATAGATTTTGAAGGAATAATTATGCAGCTCATTTTAAAATTCTAATTACGACGGAGTGAGACCATTGAATGGCCTAGAGTTCAGTTGACAAGCAGTGAGAAGAAGAGCAAGGCCAAGATAACATAGTGGCTGATGCATTGTTTTGTTGTTAGATTTGTTTTAGAGATGTTTAGTCTCACGTTGTAAAATGCCTGCCATTGTGATGGTATAGAATTACTTCGATCATGATCACCAATAAAGACTGCTATTCTGCACATTATTAAACTTATTAGATGCCGGAGTAAACTTTGGCTCTTTCTATTCGATTTGAATTATATTCATAATTAAGATCAATACCCTCAGAATTTTTTTTTTAAAATACCAATGAAAAAGATGCGAGAGGCACCCATATTTTTCAGTTTCATTGCTGAGTGTCAAAGTTTGAGATTATTTTATTTTCATTTTACAGTTTCTCCAAGTGGTATATCGGCCATTCTTGGCATTACGAGGCCTGCCACTTCTGGTGCTTAAATGATTTGTTAAAAGATTGAATAATTCTTCATTGGATTATTATTAACAATTATTCATGTACTTTACCACTACAACAAATGAGATCCTCCATGAATTAATTAGAAGCCAGTCGGGATCAAGAGAACTCGTTGTACATCAAATCCTCGATATTTCCCTAAATCTCTGTATTTTGTACGGAAGTGTATGAAAGTGTTGCAGGTAATATACTTTACATTAATTTTTAATGCAATTTCTAGGGTACCAAAGGAAATGTAAGCCCGATAACTGAAAATAGTTTCATAATATTTACCTGATTCCCCGTCCACACCATCAATCTCTGGAGCGAATTTCGCGTTCCTCAACTCACCGCGAATATGAAGACATCTTGCGCTCGGGCAGATTTTGGTGTGTTTGTGTTTTCCAACGGGTTGGAAATCTCCAAACACAACCTTTTGTAGTAGCGAACAGTAAATTGTTTATGTATTGTGAACGCTGTTGTGGCTCGTGAACTGCTTTATTTCATTAATTGATCAACAAAAACTTAGTAATTATTCACTTATACTGTGTTTTTTAATTAATTAGACTGTATTTACTTTCTGATATAAATGTATTATGAATGTAAAGCTAATGAATATTTTATTATACAGGACAAAAACATTTTGGTAATTTATTGATTTGATAATAGCTTAATATTATCATACGAGCCCATTTAAATTAAGGATTAGCTAAATTAGCATGAATACTAGCTGGCGGCTGCATAAATTGTAGCTGACAATGTCTTATCTGTAGGCAAGACTTGGGAAGATCGAAGGGTTCAGATTTATTAAACACGGGCAAAAACATTTCAAATTTAAAAATAATATCTACATGATTAACAATTGCCAAGAAATAAAATTAAACCTTAGCATACATCAACTCAATACACGTACTCCAGAAGCAGTGTTGTTTGCTTACGTTCTGCACTCGTACAACTTCACGCGGCCGAAAGCACACTCTGGCTACGAACCAGAAATTTGTATTTTTGTTTGAGTTTTGGTGTGTTTGTGATTGACGGAGAGTTTGATTATGTGGACGGGCTTAAAAAGCATGCACTTTAAAAAAAAAGTTAAAATGTTAAAATGAACAAATGAACAGTATCATAATATATGTAAGCATGAGTATTCTCATAACTTATCAAAATTAATATTATCAAATCATTCGTGCGCTTTTTTATTATTCACACTGTCCTCGAATTTCTTGTATTAAAACATATCCATATATACTGCGTCTGAAGCCTTCAATTCTGTCACCGTCTCTATGCAACTGTGATAAATTCCGAAAATTTATTTGTTATCCTTTCATTGATCACGAGATGTCGCTGAAGGATCGCCATCTCAATGAAAAACTGGGACTCGAGCTGCAGTAGTTTTTTCTTCATTATTCATTTCCTCATCGTGCTTTACTTACAACTCGTGTACATAATAAACAGCAATAGCTTTAAATCCTCCTTCATGAAAAAGTTCAGGTAGTTCCTCGTAACGAACTTCATAGGTTGAATGATTCGACTGTTTCTGACGCAGTCTGGCCTCAAATTTTTTTTTGTGGTTCTTGTCACCGCAATTTGTTATACATAATATTAAAACGGTAATGTCGTACTTATGCGGCATTCATTATTAATAACCATACCGCGTCTAAACGTTTCCACGACATAAAAAACATTAGAGCTGTGTCCAAATTGAATGAAAGAAGTACGGTCACGCAGCCACTAGGACCATTGCGTCATAAATGAGACATCACTGCGTCATAGCTGAGATATCACTACGTCATAGCTACTAGGCAGCCGATTGGCTTGCAGGCATTAGTTGGTTTGTGTAGCATTGACAGCACGTCCCTTTTCAAATCACTTAACTTTTCTCTGCAAGTGATCGCGTACAAGACAACTTGGGCTTACTGCTCTGAAAAGGCGTTCCCGTCTCTGAGATAAGTACAGTAAGATGCAAAAATATGTAGGACACTTATTCCTATGAAAATACAGCAGCGAAAAACTGACTGGAATATTTAGTTTATAAGGGGCAATACGAGTAAAATTATTCAACATAAAATACTCGAGCGTTTATAACCTCACATTGACTTTAGAGTTGTAACTTTTTATTCAAAATGTCATCTGCTATAAACAGGAAGAAATCGTAAAATTTACTATTCAATCTAAGCCCGAAGTCGTTGACGAGCGCACAAATAGTATACTAACATTCAAGGATAAGTGAAAATCACTCTGGTCCATTCAATGATTAAAATTTGTCATAATTATTAATCATAATTGACATACGTCATGAGATTTCAGATCTAAGTGTTAAGTATTAACTGAAACAAATTTTCAACTTTCTTATAGGTTACAACTGAGACTACATCAAATTTGAAGACAGAGAGAGCAGCTCGAGTTCAAATGCCAACCGATGTTCAACGGAAACAATGCAAGCGTAACTTAGAAAACACCTCCTTATTTTTCTAAATTGACTAAATTTGATTTAAAGAATCATTCATACTTCATGCACCTGCGCACACACACACACATCCTAGTTCAAACGAGGCAGCGTGACTTTTAGATTTTTTTAATTCTACCGTTCCACCAGCGGAACGCTGGCAGCTTTATTGTTAAATCCTCCAAAATCAGTATTTGATGCACCCTCAATAATTTAAGCGTAGCTAACGTTGTCTTGGTTTCATTCAAACACAATACTATTTACTTGAATATTCCTCCTAGATCTTGTCTTCCATCGCAAGATTTATGGTCTTCATTATTCGCTCTTGTTTTCGACCCATTCTCCAGCACAAAAGAAGTTTCGAGCGTTCACAGCAGCTCCATTTATTTCAGGAAATACGATACCATTGCAGTCCCACGCGAGTACAGAACACGTCAACAGTTTTATCTGCTCCATTTATTTCAGGAAGTATGATATCACTTCAGGAATCTCTACGAGCACAGAACACATCAACTTTTACCGCACAAGCACTCATTTTTGTTAATTTACACAAAACAGCATCGCTTGAAACTCTTCTCGTGTGAAAAAAGTGATTCCCTTGTCTATTACGTTGTATTTATACCAGAGGACAGTCGTCAAATGCAAAATGGTGGTTTATAAAACCTATCATCGTAGTTCTGAAGCAGACTGCATGTTTTATTGATGCGAAGTGCACTCCAGTTTTTAAAATTGTATTAAAACTATTTGAGTACATCAGAACTTGCTAACCGCTGGACGGTTCCAAGTGACAATAGTTGTAATATATACTTTTAAGCGCATGCCAAGCACATGACCAATTTTTTAAGTGCTTGGCTCTAAGGACCAATTCTGAATACACAGAATTATATTCAGAAATATCCAATATGCAGCTTCAAGTACATATACATTATCTTTACTATTAAACTTATGGTTTAAAGCTCCCTATCAACACGGAAAGTATTCTAGAGAGAGTGAAAAGAAGGGAATATTTATTATGGACTCAAGAGAAAGGAGAATCTATGCACAAGGTGTGTTCCCACATAGGATCCCCAGCGAAAAGAAACTGCAAGTTAAGAATAAAGAGGAAGGAATGAGAAAGAGATCGCTAAGAAGGGGCGAAAATTGAATGGAGGAAAGTAGGCTCGAAAGATAGAAGTATAGCTATTTATAACTGAGGTAACCTAACGAAATTACACTGGTGTCGTCATTCCTCACAGCGTACGTTAGACATGCCTAACACCTAACTCTATTGCCTATGCTATGCCAGCTAAAAGGTCACAATGCACAGCTGGTGAGGATTAAATGTTACATGTTCGTGAGTCTAAATTAGAATATTAGATACACTCAATTCTTAATACGTAATAAAATCTCGCACTTCCAGAAACAGAATGACACAAATTCACGTACCAAATTTACGTCTATGCTTGTGCAAGAAGAACCATTCGTATAGTCGAGCGCAATATTGTAAACGGGAACCGCAGGAAAACTCCTGAAAGGAGAACTTCTCGTAGTCGAGAGCAGTATTGAATACTGGAACTGCAATACAGCTCACGAAAGAAGAACTACTCGTACAGTCGAGTCTCAATTTTGTTTACAGAAACCGCAGTAAAACTTACAGTAGAAGAACTACTCGTAAGGTCTTCGGGTAATATTGTACACGGGAGGGGAAACTCGCGAAAAACTGTTTTCAATCGAAAAGAATTTACAGAATTAGCGAGCGTCGTCAGTACGCAGAAGATTCAAATATAGAAGATCAAATAGAGCGATTCAGAAGAAAGTCAGGTTTTAGTCACTCTTCGTGCTTAGTATTGCAATTCCGTGCAGCTTCCTTCGGACGAATGGACACAAAGCCAAGTGAAATCGTGAAAGTGAGGGTGCAAAATTTGAATTTATAGTTGTTCCGTAGACGGACTTTGATATTGAAATAGGCTTTGGAATCTGAAAGCTATATCCGGGCGCACTATACGTAATTATTTCAAAATAAATAAAAACGTCAACAATTTGTATACACCGTCTATCGACGTCGATATAATGCAATTACGATAGCATTTCTCACCAATTTTTCCGTTCCATTTTTAGCATAAAATTAAAGCATCGAAACCGTTACATTTTGAAATAACAACGATGGTATGACATGGTAAGGCTTTTCAAGAGGTACGAGGGATGGGTTTCCACAGAATTCACCTTCAACAAATCTAGGGGATTCCCAGCTGCTTCGCCCAGTGCGAGGGGAAAAAGCGAGTTGACGTTAACAGAATGCCAGACGCGGGGAAAATGAGAGAACGCCAGCTGCGGACTCGACTTTCGCGTTCCAGTGACAGAGCCAGGACTCGCAGGTGGTGGCACCGAGGTCCGTTAACAAGCTGGTGCGCCTCATACAGGTTGGGACAGAAAGCATGAAAAATTTTGCTTTCTCTCATAATTGGATAACTGAATCCAATACAATTTTGAATCTGGTACTCCTAAAGGAAGATTTGTTCACACGTTTCACATTGGGAATGTAGCAGTGGTAGCGCTAGCAGTAGCAGTAGCAGCAGCAGCAGCAGCAGCAGCAGTAGCAGTAGCAGCAGCAGCAGCAGCAGTAAGAATAGCAGCACTTTAGTAACTCAGACTATCCCACCTTGGAAACTTTGGAGATGCTTGGGCTTTCACGCCGGACTACACTGGGGTGCCGCCGCTTTGTGTGCATGGTGTGCTTTCGCATATCCATGAGCTGTTGAATGAGACCGTTTTCCTCTGCCGTTCGATGATAGTGAGGCAAAGGAGGCCTATCAGGGATAGTTTGTAGGAAGTTATCCTGCTTCTT
>VOMN01014211.1:0-28365 GCA_014899125.1 Orchestia grillus
TTGCCCAAGCTTACAGGGTAAATATATTGTACATAACAGGGATCTTGTGTGGGAACACACCTTGAGCATAGATTCCTCGTTCACCAAGTTCATACTAAATTGTCCCTACTCTTTCGGTGCGAGATAGTCAGAGTTACTGAAGTGCTGCTATCTTTACTCTACTACCAGTACCAATACGAATTTTCTATTATGTGCTTTGCTCATGAAATAGAACGTAGGTTTGTACTGCATGTTCTGTTCTTGCTTTATTTTCGTTTCAGTACGCCTCTTTCATTTTTTTGGATGTGGTCTCAATGGTCGAGGGATTGGGTCAAGATTGCCCTGCCTCCACCGTGTATATTCCATTTTGCCGTCGTAAAGAGATTCAGCCCGTAATGGAGCTGGTAGCGTCCGTTGATGATCTTGGCGGTACTGGTCCGCTTGAATTATTTTCAACCTATCGTAATAAATTAGCAATTTTTTATTCAATAGGTTGAATTAGAAAGTGTACACAACATTTATGTTCCTCGATAAAAATCAGGAAGGTTATTTTTTCGCTATTTTGCTTGCTCGCTTCCCTTTTTAGTTTGATAATTATCTACAAAAAAAAAAACAGAACTAAAAATTTATTGCTCACCTAGTACGTATTTGCAATTGTATCTCCCTCAGCAGTGCCACATGCATAACTAGAGCATGTTAAAGAAGGTCAGGATGCTCATTATTCTATTGAAGTGTGAATGAGTGTACGAGGAGGCTGTGGGGGAGCATTGAGGTGCACAATAATAGCGGTGGGACGCTATCTCAAGCGGATGCTGGGATAAGGTGGAGGATGCTGCCAGGCCTGCGGCCGCATCTGTGCCGCTAGTCAAGTGTGGGGCTGCACAGGCCGTGCCATGGCACTCCTGTGCCTCAGGTCTGCTGTTTGTTGTGGTGTTCGTGGCATAATATTGGGTGTGTCTCACAGGCTGCCCGCTACTGTGACGTTCTGTGTAGCTGTGTCATCTGACGGCTGTCAATTACATGTGCATCTACTTCCAGGAATTGTGGCAATGTTTTATTTTAACCAATGCGTTGGTCGTGAATTCCTAGGTTTTACTTTAATAAAGTTACAAACGAAGTATATTCGTATTTAAAAAAGAAAATTATTCTAATGTGCAAAGGCTCATAATAACGAGCTATGCTTGTTTCTTTAATTGAATAACATTGAGATCCCCTCCGGCGTTTATCAGAAGTATGTTTATAGGAGCAACAGTACGTGAAGAGCTGTGAGGGGCCGTTTTCATAGCTGCGTCGCCGAGTCGAGGCGCGCCCTACCTTGCTTCAAAATAAAAAGTTCACGCAACCGGAAATGGCCGAATGGTTGTTCACGGCTTCTAGGAATTTACGGTTAAAACGAGTTGGCTTTGCTCATCTTTGTTATATTTCTTGTTCTGTGAGACTTGCGATTGTATTTGAGTGGAGTCTGACCCGTGTCTCAAGTGATGTCATTCGTGTAAATTTACTTATTTAGCTCGTCTTGCAGGAAAATATTCGAGTGCATACAACCTTTCTATGCGCTCCTGTGTCATCCATGTCTCCTGAATGAGCTCAATGAAGGAGCCATTAAGAGAAGCCTTTGTAGCATGCGATGCACTTGCTTCGGGTGGGTTGAATATGCAAGAAATGATGTCATGGCGTGAGGCCCAGCTCCCAGTGCAGTGGCCTGCCCATCACAGTGTGGGTGTAGCTCTTGTCTCAGCCTCGTGAAGCGTGCAGTTCTCCTCGCGTTTGTCGTCTTGCTCCCCAGTCCACTGCCTTTGTGTTCTGTATTAATATTCATTGTGAAAGTTATTTCATTTGATCATTGAGTGCGATCATTTTTTTACCCCAGTTCGCCGTGTTAGTGTTGATCGTATCTGTTTCGTGATTTGTGCACTCTTTAACTTTCGTAGATGATTTATTTCTCAGAGTATAATTCTTGAGTAAAACATAGCTGCATTCTGTCATCCATGAAGTAGTATCTTGAAAACGCTTCACGCATAAAACAATTTCAAATGCATCTACAGACCAGTGCGAGCTACGACTTGAAGTGTTCGGGGACTGAGTGAGTTACAAGTGAAGTGCATAGACCAAAGCGAGATGGTGAATGTTTGATTCAATTATCGATCTGGTACTCATTATCCTTGTGTGACATTTCTCCTCGAGAACTAGACAGTGTGACTAACTGAGCTGAACTTGCTCACGTCACGACATAGCTTTTAGGTGCAGCGTGGACGTGAGCGTAACGGTCATCACCCCCACTTCGTGTTTACTCTGTTCACGCTGGCCTGTGCCATTGTCTGGTCTTCTGAATTCCGTGTCTGGTTCTCGTAAATTTTAAGTTAGTGTGTGCCAACCACCAAATGTTACTGAGAATTTATTAGCAAATGGCTGTCTGAACTGCACGCGTCCCTTCGCTGTAGTTTTTATGGGTAATCTATTTTAGAGGGTTCAGCTGAAATCGTCGTCATCAGAGCCTGGAGCTGATTTTGTGGCTCGATTTCGATTCGCTATTTTGTTTTATGTACAGTCTCTTATAATGACAAATTTTGTGTGGCTACATGAAGGTAATATTATGTGTGTATTTCGAACAAATTGTATCGTGTCGAGTGAATTCGTCACTAGTTATAAACGAAGCTTAGAGCGAAACGTTAATATTATGGGTGCTATTATGTTTGGTCTTTTATGAAGCTTAGAGCGATACGTTAATATTATGGGTACTATTATGTTTGGTCTTTTATGAAGCTTAGAGCGATACGTTAATATTATGGGTGCTATTATGTTTGGTCTTTTATGAAGCTTAGAGCGAAACGTTTATATTATGGGTGCTATTATGTTTGGTCTTTTATTTCACATGCAGTATAACTGATGGCATCTCAACAATTATTTATGCTCGATTTACTACTTTGTGTAGCATAATATTCAGATTTTATTTTCAGTTCAAGTGTAATTTACAAATTAAAAAGATTTAACTTCTTAGACGCTAAAAAGAAATGATGCTAGGTATTTAGATTTGGTTCTTGGAATAAATTAATTGCACCGAGTAATTGTTAAAAATTATTAATCACCATAATGATTATTTGTATTAATTCGGTAACGTGACCTGCAATGAAGCAGCTGGAGAACACGTCTGCATGGCTGTTAATTATAGCATGCTTACGAAAGTCTAAGCAGTTTCGTTTATGCTTCGGGGGTGACCCAGGTGAATCAGTTGTGGTTGTAAATTCGACATTACTACACACCCTAAAAAAGAGTTCTATTGGGTTGAAGCTACCGTCTTCTTGTGCAAACAGTGCGCGAATTCTATCTTATGCAGCCAAACTGTAGTATTTTACTCGGTCGAGTTGAAATTCCAATATTGTTTCCAAACTACGGTTGCCGGTAGCGAATGGATATCTAGTGCTATTTAAGGATCTAGTGCAATTTAAGGATGATTCTAGACAGGTTTAGAGTTTGCTGTGTCTAGGTGCGGTCTCCTCATGGTCATGCGTGGTAGCGGTCGGTATGTGATGTGTGTAGCGTGCGTGATGAGGCTCTCTCCCCTCGGGCTAATTGATAGTGTGAGCTCAGTGGAACTCCCTTTGTGAGCAAGGCCAACTGTAATGTAGTTTTTGTTGTCTTCAGGTCGAGAAAATATGTAATTAACTTGTCACGAATAATGGCGTATGTGAGCAAATGAGAAGGAAATGCTTCATAATTCATGTTGTCCTCTTTCTGTTATAACGAGGCCCGATAAATAAGATCCGTGATCCGTGTGGTTTTACCACTTTTCACTAGCATATTCGTCGGTTGTTAAGCCCAGTTTTAGTATTCATCTTGATAGTTTTGCGAAGCTGTTCAAGTAGTACGATTTTTACCCCTTCGAAGAATTAAACAATTTAAGTGAATGATTAGTAAGAAAATAATGATCAGACGAGAAATTTTATTATTCAAGCGGCTATGTAGATTTAAAATGATAGTGGAGTGAAAGGCGTAATCTTAAAAAAAATGTCATCCCTGTTGATTTGTCGATACTCTTTTCTCTATTTTTTCTGTGTTGCGTCAATTTAGATTTTGTACCAGGTTGCTGTATTTATTTCATAATCGTATATACTTGTTTCATAATCGTATATACTTCTTTGATAATCGTATATACGGTGGAAGCCCCGCTATGGTATAAACGTGTTCTCAATATTCGGCTTCGAGCATAAAAATATGAAGCCAATGTTGCACAACGCCGTGACCTCGATGTCACGATGACGGACTCCTTTGTTCATTTACCAACGTCAACCATCTCGAACCAAAATGGATTGCATTCGATTTTAAAGATTCTATAATCTAATCTGACCTGTTTACCTGTAGTTGACTAGGCTCTTTTCAATCGTTATAGAAAACACTCATCTACTTGCCCGTTACCTTGAATTGCGTTTGATTCCAATAAAACGAACTCCATTTTCCTACTCTTCTTGTGTTTTTTTTTGTAAGAAATACTGTACGTTCGATAGACCATTGACGTTTTTACAATTTCGGAATTTTTTGGCTCACCGTAGACGTTTTCATCTCCTAAATGATTCTTGTCAGACCGTCTCTAAGTAACAGCTTGAAAATGTTTCGAACCAATTTGGCGTTTTAGAGGTTCTAATGCACTGCAGTTACATTAGAAATTACTCTGAAGAATTTATTATTCCCATTTCTCGTAAGACTAAAGGTAAAATACGAGTATATCGATAAAATTGCTCTTATCTAAACGAGGTAATTCAACCTGCTTCACTTCTTGAATCATTCAATTAATAGATATTCGTATTAATATCGAGTAAAAATTACTCAATTAGATACCTAGGTAACTATCTTAAACCACATAAATTTAATTTTCTGCCTTGAACTCCTTGTATTCATGAAACCGTCAGTTCTTTTTTGGAAGCCATGAATTTTGCGTTTCTGCTCGTGTGCTCATTGTCTTAGTTGCGCATCTTTGAATATTGGAGTTCGCTTGTGCCTGTGATTGCTTGTGCAGCGCTGAAGTAGCGGAATTGCCTTCCAAAGCGGTGAACTGCGTGGCTTGTGGAAGGGCAGTGCCCCCAAAGTTTACAACAGACCATTAAAAATGCTGTTTCATGTATTTATAACCATCTGAGGTAGATGAAACTTTTACTTTTCACAGAATATGTATTTTAACAACAATGGAAATGAGGAGAAAAATTAATTATAACAATTAAGTTGTTCGATTTCAAAAATGTCAAAATTAGGACCGCAAAAGTTTACAACACATTTACTTGATCGTTTCTTAATATTTTGTAGCATAACCTTTATTGCTAATTCAGCATGCAGACGCTTAGAGTAATCTTCTACGCAGATCTTACACGTGTTTTCGGTTGTATTTTTCCATTCTTCGAGGCAAAATTTCTTCAATTCAGTCAGGTTTGATGGTGCTCTTTTATGGTTTCTTAATTTCAGTTCTCTCCATAAATTCGCTATAGAGTTGAGATCTGGTGACTGACTTGGCTATTTTAGAACATTTGCTCTATTAGAATTGAACCAATTTTGTAGTGCCTTTGCCGTACAGATCGGATCGTTGTCTTGATGAAAGATCCAATCTGGTGTTATGTTCAGTAAACGTACACTTGTCCTTGAATTTCTCTCTAAGATATTTCTGTAATGTGCTCCATTCATCTTTCCAACACCTGTGATATTAAAACAACCCCAGATCATGATTGAACCACCTCCCAATTTTAAAGTTGGAATAGCGCTTATGGTGGATATCCTGTGCCTTTTTTTCTCTAAACTCTCAGTACTGCATTCCTATCAAATAATTTTATTTTCGACTTATTCGACCAAAGTATGTCATTCAAAATTTTGCAACTTATTCACAAACTCTTTTGCAAAATTGAGTTTATCACTAGCATGTTTTCTGTTCAGAAGTGGAGTTTACCTTAGAGACCTAGAGAAGATGTGACGACGAAGTGATCCGCCAGTTGTGTCCTTGCTATCTTCAACTTCTGTTCATTTTAAATCTTGCTGGAGTTCGTCAAGATTAACTTTAGATGAATTACCGACCTATCATGTCAATTATATCGATGCAGGTTCGGTTACTTTACGAGGACGACCAGATCTTGCCAG
Source organism: Orchestia grillus (assembly GCA_014899125.1). NCBI lineage: Eukaryota > Metazoa > Arthropoda > Malacostraca > Amphipoda > Talitridae > Orchestia > Orchestia grillus. Next base: position 6,094 of record VOMN01014211.1, read on the forward strand.
AAGAAGTGTAGAATTGTGAAATGTCCAGTGACGAATTATCGTTCCAACTGAATTCAATAGAACCGTTAACTGTTTAGATATTTTTCTACAAGAAAATCCACTTTCATGAAGATTTACTATTCACTTTGACAGATCTTGATCAATCTGTTTCTACTACCCCGTGGTGTGAATGTTTACACGAAACTTCTAAGGTAAAGAATGATGCAATATTTATACTCAGGCCTACATTAGGTGTCTTCAGCTTAATCCAGAACATCGTAGAAACTTATAACGTTCTACTAATGTTATCCTTCCAATGCTTATGTGAAAATACTAAAATTCGCAATGTGTTGTAAACTTTTGCATTCCTATTTATATTTTTTGCATCAAACAATTTAATTGCACGTTTTATTTATTTGACTGTTTCCATTGTTGTTTAAATACATGTTCTCTGAACAGTAAAAGTTTCATTTACCTCTGATGATTAAAAATACGCCTGCCTGAAATGACATTTTTAACGGTGTATTGTAAACTTTTACGGGCCTCTGTATATCGTCCGTCAGGAGGCATAGAATAAGCAATAGGATTACCTTAGTTACGATTGCCTATTGTGTGCAATGGGGACTGGCCTCCCCAAGGATGCGCTATTAGATCACCTCTGGTATAGGTAGGCATCGGGACTTCTGCCTTTCGTCCCCACTTTGCTTATCTCAATTTTTACTCTTCCTTCGCTATCTCTGTCTGTCCCTTTTCATTCTTAACTTGCTGTTTCTATGCAGGGAATTCTCTATATGGATCACATTTCAGGCTGTTTTAGGCTAACTAGTAATCTAATCTATGTAATTTTCCGGAAGTCTGTCATATGATTAATTTCTGATTTACTCTATCTTGTTTTTACCTTTCGAACGGAAAACTCGTTCTCGTGGGGAGTAGCAGACGCATTTTGAAAACGTTGCTCAGCGCGCTGCTCTTTTATTGAGGATGGACTGGATCTGCCCCTCGCGTGCACTCAGGCCCGTTCCTTTATGGTCGCGCTGCATACGCGTACTTTTCTAGAAAAAGGAAAATTGAGCCTTCCATTCCTCACTCTACTCCACTAAAGTGCTTTGTCAGTAATAGTAAGACATTCAAAACCCGAGTTATAAGTTATATACTTGATTGGAATAAAGCTTCTTCGGTTCTTGCATTTGGAATGTTCTAATGCTTTCGCTTGTGTTCTCATGCATATTTTATGGCATTATTGATGATGAAAGGAAGCGTTTTTAGTATGCGTAGTATAATTTTGATGCAAACTTGAGAAAGTATAATTGGCAATGAGGTACAATGCAACAATTATGAAATTGTGGGTTGTGGACTAGTTTGAAATATTTTCAAATATTCATATTTCACGATGTTCGGATATGTATATATTACGGCCTGTAGCAGATTATTTCGATTCATATTTCATTCGTATTCAGCTTCGTGTATCAGCGGGTTTTCCGCGTTTACGCCTGGGTAGCTTTCGGCCGAGCAGTCAGTTCGCGCAGAGATCTAACGTTACTCCGAGGGGAAAATGAAACTTTTTTAAAAATCATATATCATAAATTAATTAATAGGGCATTATGAGCCGCAAAAAAGTACAGTAAAAAACAAAACGGGATAAAAAGGGACATGAAAATTTTTACCTAGTGAGTAATAGGCGGCTAGTCGTTCAAATGAGCTCGCATTAACCAGAAAGCGAACGAACTGGAAAATTAGACGCAATTAATCCGACTAGTATTGAACTGATTTAACTCAGAATTCAATTTCCCTAACTCTGGCGCATTAGCGGATTGCAGAACTCACATACAGCAACTTAGTCTGACTGACTCAAACGAGCTGCTCCAGGTGGGCTATAACAGTATTTTAATAGAGATTAACTATTATATGCCAGCTCGCAGTTCGAGCCAGTTCTATCTTCCAGCAAGTTCCCGTTCTCGGACGTATAACGGAGTATCTAGCCTGAGGCCCTGCGTCCAATGGCTATCCGACCTCTAGCTCTGCCCCACTCACACTGACTACATCTTCCAAACTGCAGCGTGTCCCAACTCTTGTGTGGTACATCGAAACGCATTCCCGCTGCCTACATCTGGAATTCAGCCGTTTTCCCGTCTCGATATATGCTCTGGAATTTCTCTTGAAGTGTGCGCAGCGTCTCACACGCCTCTCGTATTCCGTCGCACAGCCCAGGGTATAATTGGCCTAGAATATAGCATGTTACGAACTTGTCTATATATATCCAATGAACGTCTGATTTTATACAGATGCGGTGTTGAAAAGCGAAAGTATACTTACTGATAATGATGACCATTATAGTTTCACGAGTTGTAATAGAATATGAAACACTCCGACTCTCGAGGCTCATGCTAATCATGACTGCATGAAGAGAAACACTTGTTGTCGGTGCGATCAAAGAATTAAGAGCAACCCAACCACATCGGAGGTGTCACTAGTCTTCAGTGTCAGATACGAAGGCGTTGTGATAAAGGTCTTTTGTCCTGATTATGAGATGAGGAGCTGGTTGTTCTAAAAGGCTGAGTACCGAGAGGGCCGTTGGCACTTGCCCTCGAAGTCGCCAGAAAATGCTGGAATATCATTTGCGTTGATGTTCAGCGAGGTCCAGCTAGAGGAATGTTGAATGAACGATGACGTGTCGCTCGAAATAGCTATGTTAACGGTAATTTTTTTTACGGTTCTGATGAGCTTTCAATGCTACGGTATGTTTTACGCGCTGCCTTTGAAAGGGATGATGCGCCAAGTACTATCCGGAGCCCCTATATTCAAAGTTAATCCTAATCCATAATGTGCCTTATTTGTCCGTGATGAGTCCAGATTAGATACATATTAGTTAGAACTCATTTTAAGGCGACAAGCGCTGACAATACGCGGCTCGAATTTTGTACGTGATGGAGCGCTTGACTACAGACAATTTCAAATCAGATCTTATCTGTATAAGGTGTAAATTTTACAGAAAACATTAAAAAATTATCCACTAAATTTCCTTATCGCATTCTTTTTCTTTTGTCGCTGAAATGGTTGAAGTTCTGCCGGAAGATATTTTCTGCATCATATGATTTTACCAAAGGAGGGTTCTAGAGCAAATCTGTACCATTGGAACTCTTTATTAATGCATTTTTCCGTCCATGTCGTTAAGTAGCATGTACTTTTCCAGCTGTTTTCAGTTCTACTTCTGATGCTGCCTCGCACATGACAATTATGCTGCCAGGCACGTCGGAATCCCGTTTGTCTAGCACTTGGACTCAATCATTGCTACAAGACTTAAGTCCAATATTCAACTAATGTTATTTCGTTAACTCGTGCGCTTTGTTTTTAGCTCAATGGTAAAAAAATTGTGATTGTTGAAAATTTTCGTCTCTGTTGGGAAGTTCACGTAAATAACGAGCGTATGTGGCAGTGTGAAGCGAAAGATTAATGTGGCGAGATAGGGTTCATCGTACATAAAATAGGAATTGATTTGATAAATTGTATGTTTGCTGACCAAGGGAACAATGTTTAAATATATTTGTTTGACAACCACCATGAAAATAAAGAAAAATACTGAATTGGTAATTAGCAAACAAATTATGAAAGGAATGCAAATTAGAGAACAATTTATGAAAGTGACGTTACAAAAAAAATCGACGAGTTGGAGAGGTTGGCTCCCTTCTCTCGCGCAAAATGTGTATGTGCACCTCATGACGTACAGAAGGAGGAAGTGAAACGCGCTTCAAAATTAACACCTTATATATAATACGCATGTCAGTGGAAATCAATTTAGAATACCTCTCAGGGGACATACGATAGGCCGTAGGGTTAGGTTAGTTAGGTTTGTCTATCCTACGCTATGGGGACTGGCGACCCCAGGGGAGCACTGTTAGGTTAGCTCAGTTGTAGATAGACCTTCGAAACTTCTATCTTTCGTGCCCAGTTTGCTTTTTTCCATTTCCACATCATCTTCGCCATCTCATTTTTGTCTTTTCTTTCTCTTCCTTCTTAACTTGCTGTTTCTATGCGCAGGGAATCCTGTGTGGGAACACGCCCGTGCATAGATTCTACGATTTCTCCACTCCATACTAGACGGTCTCTTTTTCTCTTTGTATTGCATTTCATGTAAATAGGAAGCTTTAAACTAACGAATAAAATAATAATAATAATGATGTAATCAATACGCAAGAATTAATGAGAAAGCACATGAAACGTGAAATATGTTTAGCAGGCACTTGAATGAATTATTAGCACAAATAATATTGATAATTATGGAGCTGGTAAAAATGAACCGCTGGCAGTGGTCACCAAAAGCGTAAAGCCTTATCACGTAGTTATGGCGATACATACGTAGAACAGTACAGAAACCATTATTAAAAATATACCGCGAATTACGGTGCTCCCGCAATAGCGTTGCATCACTGTTACTCGCGTTTTGTTATTTAGGGAATCTCCACTTACACGTACGAATTTCTTCATATTTTACTCCAAATTTAGGTTACAATATCACAATTTGTGCCGAGAGTGTTGTGTTAGGCGCTCACGTGTTTAAATTGTGTACAATCAATCAGATAAAGTTTTGGGATTCAGTGCTCACGGAATTATTGTACTGAAACATTTCAGAGTTGCGAAGGGCAGTCTTCCACTTTAACGGTGTTATAGCGTCACATTCCCTCAGCGGCACTGACAGCGACTNTGATAGCGGCTGCAGCAGACGATGTTATAGCGGCAACCTCCCTCAGCTGCTGCAGCGGAGACGGTGGCGATACATTTATTGTTTACCTTAGCCTTCTTCAGCATAACGGCAGTTTTACTGAGACTTCTGATGCTTCATCTTTATTTTAATAGGGGACTTTGATGACGTCTTCGGGACTAGCGATGCAAGCGACCCACTAGTGTCCCCTGAAGTAATGGTTCATCCATGATAAAATTTCGTCCCATAGTCATTGAGGACAAAGGGCGATGTTCGTGGCGGTACCCGTGTAACGGTATGATGCAGTGGAATTTTGCCATATCTCAGTACTTCCAAACCAGGGCTTCTGATAAATTCCTCATTACTTGCTGTACAGATGGCATTGAAGTACTGAGAAAACGACACGACGATGACGTCTTAAGCCAACAATGCGTTTCAGGTAGAGGTAAATTACGGCTGTGCGGGTCTTACCTGGACTCTCTGATGTATATAACACTGGAAGATCTAGTCTGTGTGTTGTAAATTCTGAGTACCTTGCATTACTGCAACTTGCTACTTGTCTCCAGGGACATGTTTAAAAAATAGTAGCACTTCAGTACCTACAAGAAGTCCCAAGAAGCTCTTACCCCGCTTCTTTAGTCACGCTCGCCCAAATGAATCTTCCTATCCTCTGCTTCGAAGTTTCTTACTTTGCAATAGCCACGTCAAGATGTACAGGGCGATAAAATGAAGTGTAGACAAAAATTTATTCAAATAACTCTTCAGCACAGCAAAGTTAATGATAACTTTTCTATTCAAAATAATAACAGTGCAATGCAGTGTACATTTTCCTCTCAATGTTCAATACATCCACTTCTAGTTTTCACTACACATTTGAACCTATCGACAACCTGACTTCATGTTGCATTGATAGTTTCTGGGGAGAGATATTCCTAGGATTGTACGAGTTTAGCCTTTGAACATTTTGATGATCGTATGAACGGGCTTTGCTCTCAAGAACACTATACACACTGAAGTCCATGGGGTTTAAATCTGGTAAAGAATGTGACCACAACTACTTGGACCTTAAACCAGCTATACTGTCCATGCATCAATTTTGAACAAGGTTGGGCGTGTGGTAGTTAGTTCCATCTTCCAGAGTAATTCCAGATTCACCAAATATTTTAAAGATCCAAGAAATCAAATTGTTCTTCAATAAATTCAAATAGGTATGCTGGTTTATCTTTTTACGTTCTACGATGATTATGAGTGTAGTTTTATGCTCGGTCGAGGTCACATCCCCCCAAACAATCACAGAGGCCGGTTTTTGGCATCGGCAGTACACGCATTTTCACTGCGATTTCTTGCTTAATTTTTACGTAAATACGGCCTTTTTCAAGAAGAAGCTTTGCTCGACTCAACCCTTGAACTTTGTGTATTAAGACAGCAGTTGGGCGATATCTTTCAATCCTTTTTCAGTACATTTCGCATGGTACCACAGCGGACAGAGGCTGCTGAAGCGAGTTTCCTAAGGGTTTTCCTTGGGTCCCTCAGAATTTTCTCTTTCGTGTATTTTATAAGTTGGGGTGTTTTAACAGACAGATTTGAAGTAGTTCTTGTTCTTGGCAGGTGTGATCCTGTCTCTTTAACGCCTTTCAAACCCTAAAAACGCTTGGCCTGCTCACGCGAGGCTTGTGAAGACAAAATATTTCCACTGTTTTTCACTGTCTTGTAGAGTTTACTAGTAGCTTTGTTTATTTGCTCACAATCATTAAATACAGAAAGTGAAGTTCTGGCGAGAAACTTGTATTCGTTTTACCTAATACTAAGGTAAAATTTAGTCAATATTTCTTTAAAACAAATTTAATTCAATGTGTTCATTAATCATATTACATATAGTGCCTACACCTCGCTTGCTCACCTTGTAGTTATCTACTCTTTCACCCTCGTATTGGCGACTTGGCGTACTAACCGGTGTCAATATTTCGTATGCGCTCTTAGCTAGACCATCTCTTCCAATCGTGATCACGTAGCCCTATTTCGTCACGCTTATGTTCTTAAAGACTGCTCTGGCATTTAAATCGCAGTTCTGTTCTGAAATCGAGCCTTGTGTGAATTCCTGGGATAACCTAGTTCATGCTTGTGTGCCCTTTTTGTTAACCAATATCCTCGAAGGATATTGTCTAATATAGGTCTAATTTAAGGAACCCATCTATCTTGCCCAAGTGATGACCGAGTTGTGTGTTATGGGGAACAAAGTTTGTTGCATGTTCGAATGAGAATTGTCTATCCGTCAAAATTTGCCTGCTCGGGCTTGTAAGTTATTAACCTAATTCATTACCAATAAAAGTAATTCATAATATCGCTAAACTTACGTTGGAAGTCAAATAAGTTCAGAAGAGGTCAGTAACTGACGACAGGAAAAAGAAGGCTGATGTTGTCCTAAAAGTTAAACAAGCTTCTTCCAAACTCCCTAGATCTCAATCCAATGCACTTTTTGCATTTAGTGCTTGCGAAGGGAAAACCAGTACAACCCTATGCGACAAGGCCGAATTGATTGACTGCATGGAGGGCCCCCGCACCCGTCTTTGAGGGGAATTTAGAACTGTTCTGAGGGCGTAGCGAAGTTTTCACCGAGGTACAAAACTGCATGCAACTTGGGGTGGAAAGTTGCTAGAGGATTACGTGCAAGCGGTCATGATGCTGTTTTTTTTTTCAAAATTCGGAGACTCTTATTTGGGAAAAGTTTTACGAAACCCTTAAAAATGTTATCTATTCTAGCTACTTGATCTTGCACCTTGAAATTTGTATTTTTTGGTAATCTAATAACATGTTTTGACTATATTTTTGCTGGATGCCTTTCGAAATGAGTAATGTCGATAGTTCTGGTACGTTGTGATTTCGGTTTAGTGTTTCTCGTTTCTCATTCTCGTTTTTTGGGAATATATCGTGTATCATTTTTGGAATAATCTTAAAATTCTATTCATTTCTGCAGTTTTTATTTTATTTACCAGGTATTGCGTGTAAAGTGAATGATTGGAAAGAGCATTTTGATTTCAAACTGTTAGTGTAACTTTACTTGGCATGTCTAGTGAAATAGACCCTCCTGATGCTGCCCTCTCGGGTAGTTGCTTGGACTCCTCGGCGTTAGGCCCTCTGAGGTCAGCTAGTCAAGACATTGGTTCGACGAGCTCGCTCGTCTTGCGGTCCTCGATCTCGTCACGTCTTGACAAAGCACTGCTCAGGTCCCCAACCATCAAAAGAATTTCTCGCTTCCTTACTTCGCCTATTGTCAAGCGCAGGACCGTCAGCACCTACTTTCCCCAACAGCATGATAAATCATCGACTAGCATACCAACGGCGGTGTTCAAGAACTTTCCGTCCATTGACGACATTGAACCGGCTTTTACGATTGATGAACTACGCACGAAGTTCCTGTCGTTGCCCGGTGAGGTGCTTTTAAAATGCACTTCGAGCAGAAGACACGATGGTTGTCGCCGGTCTGCAAGCAGGTTTCCGCTGCTGAAGAACATCAGCGAGCAGAATGAAATATGCTGTGTCTCAATGTCACCCTTATGCTGTAGTGATCTGGCTTCTCGAAGCCAGTGTGCGTCTCCGGACTCTTCTCTCGACTTCAGTTCTGAGAGCTGTAACCAGTCTACTTCTTTTGAAGGATCGAACTTCTTATGCTCCTCTCCAAAATTGCTGAGGTGTCTGGAAAGTTTACGGTGCGTAAGTTCTTCTGAGTGAATTATTTCCATTGGTATCGCTACACTGAAAAAATTGCGTGGTGTACAAGTCACAGCAATACTTATATTTGCATTTTATCGTGGTTGTATGTCAGCTCATGTTTCCTTATCCGTACAACTCATTTTGCTTATCTTAGTTGTTTTCTCCAAGTAGGTGCGCTAAGGTTTATCGTCCTTTAGCGTATTTTAAACGTCGCAGTTTTCCGAGGATATACGAGATTCCTCAACTCCAAAGGCGCATGTACTCGTCAATGTGCATTCGAGAATTAGCGCTGCTCGATCGTCTTCCCAGCTACTCACGACAGAATTATGTAAACTTAATTGTTGCTGTCGTGTTATTTAGCAGACAAGTTTCGCGCGTCTACCTCTTCTTAACGCTATCTTGGGATAGGGTGACCTTTTATACAACTGACCTCTTGCGTACTTCGTCTACTTTAATCGCCAATTTTACGTCGTATTGAGATACTTACCTGGTACAGCTGTTGAATCCTGCACGTGCTTCTGAGTTGAGAAGCTTGTCATAGTACGTTTCGAAATAAGCAATGTACTGAATCGTATCTACGGTCAGACTTCTTTGTTGCAGTCCAAGTAATTTTCGTGCTCGAAGGAGATGTGCATGTTCATAATTTTGTGAGAATATTTCTCTCACTCAGCTTTATTTTATTTTACCATATTGCTCAACTGTGTAATGTTCTTGTTTTGGAGAATGACACTTTAGTTTTCCAATTTCCTTTAGGTCTTTAGATAAAATAAATATCATTTGAAATAACTCCTTATTCTTGAACGTCAGGACAAATTATTTTAGCCTCTCAGTTTTTTTCCTTTTATAATTTTGCTTGGGTCAAGGGATGCATCTTGCTGAATCCAAGCGATGTTTTTTGTTTAAAGTTATTTCCATGCTCAATTAAGCATACTTCCTACTACCATAGGTACCTGAGTTCAGTTGCATGGGAGATTGAAATATTGTTAATGTGTTTACCGGTTGTTGGTTGCAGGCAGCGCAAGGGCATAGCTGTGCCTGAGGCGGAAGATAGCGAGGACGAGGACGGCTCGTCGTCCCACGGCCTGCTGCGGACACTGTCCTCAGAGCCAGACGAGGAAACCAGGGAGGCAGTTCTCGACATCGACTCAGGTAGGCCATTGTTATATATTGGCTGATTTCTGTTTATAGCTGGAGGGAATGCCAGTTCCTCTGATGAAGGTGCCACAATTTTCATTCCCGAGTGAAGTATGATTTTCTTATATTGAATGACGAACGTGTACATCGACTGAGCGAGCATTAATACTCGGGTTAGTGCCTAAATAGTTTTCAGTTACATCAACATCAAACCTGGGATTCATATGTTCAACTATTCATAGTTACTCACAGAACTTGCTTGGGTTAGTATGAATAAAAATGTGAAATTGCATTCCAGGTGTGTTTTTTGAACTAGTAGCTTCGCAAAATTCTTTTTTAATTCAAAGTAGTGTTTGCTGCACACAAAAGTCGTATTCATAAATGCCTTTCTTGCAGGTGCTCTAATAATATCATAAAACAATATTACTGAATAAATGGATGTGATGGGTGAAAAAATAGATACCTTTGTTTAATTTTGTGTAATGAGTTATGTGTTCGAGTTTTTTGCTCGATGTTTTCCATGTTTTTGAGTCTATATGTGCTAATAGCCATCTTACAGTGACAAAAGGGTATCAGTTTGGTGTAATGATCAAAGCATCAGGGACTGGATCTTTTGCTCTGGTGGAGGACGGTGACGCATGTTATATTTTTCTTCCATCTCTCATAAGTTCTTAGTTTCAGCTGGCATAGTATTTTTGTAGTAGCATATGTAGTCCATAAATACATATGAATGCTATTCATAACAAAGTATGTAACACATTGTACGTGATTTCCTATTTTCCCCGCATGCTATCGATCGTTATCGCTTAAATTGTCTTCTGTTTTTCCTTTTGCTGAATTTCTTGAGGCAGCGTGAGTCCGTGCACGGATCACGATAGATACCTGACATATCCCATGCCTTCGCTTCAGTTGCGCTTGCTGTGTCGAGTCTTGCTGCAGCGGTTCACTAGACGCGCGTGTCTTGCGTACGGTGCGTAGGGACGACAGTACCGAAAGCGCCGCTCACGCTGCGTCAGACCTCTCTGCCGCCATGTGCAGCTTAAAGTTGATGGTCCAGGGGTGGTAGCCCTCGCCTTCAACCGCGGTTCTTTACCTTTTTAGCGCCGCACCCTCTGCGATAGATGTGGCTGTTTTCTTGGTAGCCGAGGAGCGAGATGAAATGTGCTCGCTGTGAATTAACGATGGCTCGGAGGAGGCCGGGGTGTTACAAGACACTTGCCTCATACGAATAACCTGCACCCAAATGTTAAATGGTTCACTGTCATTTTTTTTGGACGCGAATCTTAAAGAATCTCGTTCTCAAAAAATATGAAGTATTGCACACTTGGTGTCGTGGGATTAAGGTGAACTACTGACCAGGTAAACGTCAATTTTTCTTTTACTTGTTTATCATTTTGTTCTTTTTTTTCATGGCAGAACTTTGTCTAAGTCACGAGTAAATGGAGCTGCTATATCATTTCCATTTTCTAAAGCTTTAAGTCTTTTGATAATAAAACCTCGTTTGAAATAACTTGTTCTTGAACGTCAGGGAAAAGCTGTTTTTGGCTTACAATTTTTGCATTTTGAATCTACAATATCATTATTGTACATGTATTATTTTTGTATGTGTATGTATCTATTAACGTATATTCCCCTCAAGGGGCACGGGATAGGCCATAAGCAGTAGGGTTTGGTTAATTAGGTTGGTCTATTCTATCCTGGCGTCTACAGGGGACACTGTTAGGGTTCCCTTAGCTCTAGTTAGTCTTTTAGGACTTTTATCTTTCGTGCCCACTTTGCTTCTTTCCATTGCCGTGCCTTCTTCACTGAATATTCTTCATCTTTTCTTCCTTTTCCTTCTCACCTTATTGTGTCTATGCACAGAGAGTCATGTGTGGAAACATATCTGTGCATAGACTCCACGTTTTCTTAGGTCCATACTAGTTAGTCCTTTTTCGCTCCTTTTGGATCACATTTCATGTGGATAAGACGCTTAAAACTAAGTAATTATCTAATCTAATCTATGTGTAAATTCAATTATGTATAGCATGACAACCACAAACCTCTAATACGGTTAGTTCTGCACCGTGCATCTGTTGGACTTAAGGCAACACATTTTAATCAACATAAAACGGCTCTTAATCGAGAACAGCTCGTGAAAAACAATACAATGTAATGATAGATTATTAATGATGATGGAAGGAAATTTAACACGATATTAACTCCCAACAATGGATTGTCAAGCAACGGCCTCACGCAGGACACCATGACGTAAACTGCATTTTACGTGACGCTTTTAGTTGCCTCCATGAATAGCGTTGTGCTCTTCTCACTGCTATCACTGTTCTTTCCTCCTGTTGATCAATTTTATACTCATCTCCCTAGAGACCGCACGATTGCTGTCTTTTTAACCCCTTTCATTTAGTATTAAACAGTGTAATTTTTTTAATTTGTCTGATTTGAAAATGCGTGAGCATGACACGCCAAATAGGTTATCGAAAGATGTTCAAAGATGGACAATGCGCCAACAACTCCATCAGTTGGATTCACGAGCTCGCAATAACACTAGGGGGCTGGAAAGCTGGGCAAAACTTTGAACTCGAGTAAATTCGGTGTTCTTGGCTAAACTTATGTGCTCATACTAATGCATATGAATGTATTTCATAAACGTATGTGTAGGAATGTAGAGTCTAGTTTTTATAGGTCCAAAAAAATACTTCCCTAAATTTATACTGAATATCTACTATGTAAGCTATTATTTGTACAAAAGAATGCGTCTCAAAATCACGAATTTAAGGTTGCTTATTGCCCATCACTGCTGTTGAAACGTTTTATTCGTGTTCATCACTAAAGAAGTATGGCCCGAACGTCTCGGTGCATGCCCCAGTCCCCCATGTACTGCACGCTGGCGCTGTGCGGGAGGTGCGCGCTGCGCTTCTAATAGCCTTGAGGGACCGTAATGTTGGCTTGCCTGCTCGAGGGGATGATGGAGGCGCAGCGGGTGGCCGACTGACTTCACCGCTACCGTCTTGCTTGCAATTCTGCTTGACCGCCGCTTTTACATCACTCATGTTCACGTCTTTTATAGTTTGATCAGTAGCAAAACAGAGCTTGATTCGCTTTCTTGTTCCATTATGAATACGACGAATTTGTATTTCTATTTGTGGATCACTTTTTACACTTTTTGCCGTCTAGCTCACGTTTATCGTAAAATTTATTCTTTGCAAAAATTTCTATGGCCATTGCGAAGTTCGTTTCATCTTAGAGCATGTATCGAACAGGATTATTGTTGGAATGCACTACACTTAAGGAGTGCTGATGAAGTACGAGTCTACTGGTCACGTTGGTCGTCCCCACTATTCCACTTTTAGCGGTAGATTTTCTCATTGGTAATTCGAGCTACTCTCCACAGCGTGTGGAACTCTCGTTGAAGCCTGTTAGGGGTTGGATTTCATGGTTGTTATCATTCCTTTATATTTTTTCGTTTAAGAACTTTATGGAATCATCTTCCATCAGTGTTTTGTCTCTTGGGAATGTGAATAATTTCTGTAATTCTTTTTAAGTAACGACTTTTTTTTTAACATTTGTAATTCAACTCTGGAATGATGATTCTAAATCACAGGTTACACAAAGGAGAGACTCTTAATCTTAATCCAAGGGAAGAATTAGAAGGAAACTGAGAAACACGATGATACCATTCCAGGGTTAATCTAATCGACTCAATCTACCCTTGAGTAAGAGAGCTGTGAAAATTGTCAACTTTCTATAACTAGGATATTAAAATAGATCCTGATACAAGCGAGCATAGGTTATTTTTTTACTTTTGAATTGTATTGCCATGCATATTTGTGCGAGTTCTATATTTCATACAGTTGTTATTGCGTAGTTTTAAAATACGGAACACGAACGTAGATCGTTAGCGATCGGCTGCTGGTCAAACGCATCAAAAGCTTCATGGCGTAAACAACTGCTGTGAGGGAGTAGAAGTTACTTGTCGGCATACCTTTGCGATATATCTTCAGAAGATAAAAAACATCTCTGAATGGAAGATATCAACAAAATAGGACGACGCCTATGAAAGCGTTAATGTTAGTTTTCTGGTATAGGCCCACAGCATACTCGTATCCTGCCATCTTTAAAATGCGAGCTATTTATTCTAAAAGTAATTGAAACTTGAGTTGAACTGAATACATAGGAAGAAGTATCATAAATTAGTATTACGGAAAGGAATTAATTCGTCGAATTACATGTGTATGTAGGAAAAAATTATTGATGAGAAACCCGTAATATTGCACCAAAAAGAAAAAAATGTAGAAAATCAATATAAATATGTTTGGCATTCAGTTACGGAAGAATGTCTTCAAGTATTCAGCTTTTTAAGTTCAAATATTTTTACCGATTATTATTACTAAATGGTCCTGTTTTCTAGTGTACGATTCATGAATTTTATGGAGAGAGCTGTTCAATTTTCACGATTCGATTAATATCCCATGAAATTCGACATTTAAAATTCATAAAAATACTTAACAAGATTTCAGGAGCATTTATATGAAGTGCTTTCACTTCTATTTTAAAAATGTTAGAGGCTAATTACTTCAATACTTTTATGATGTTAAAAAAGAAATTTCGTAATTTTTCATTCCGGAAAAAAAAGAATCGGTAGGGGCAGGCATTTTTTCCTATTTTTTGGACACTGTCCTTGTCGTTATGACCAAGAGAAAGTTTATATGAGAATGATTAGGAAATTTTTGTAGATAGCTGTAGGGAATTCATCCAACGTTTTACATCACTGAAGTGTATTACATATTCGCTATTGAAGCAGGTGAACACTTCACTCAAGAGGCACCAGGGGAGTTCCGATTGTTAGTCTAGTACAGATGTATCAGTTTAAACGACGTTCAGGTTCCATGAAGAAAAGGGTAGTTTTTAAGAGATTCTTCCGAGTTAAAATGTATTGGTTGTCACTAAAAAACATTGCGTATTAATTAAAATGTAAAAACTAGTAGTGTTTACATTGGTGAAACGCGAAAGTAACTTTCTGAAAGAGTGAATGAACATGCTTAAAAAATTACAGAAGGTGTTCAGGCGTTTTTTGTTAACAATCATGCGAAAGACAATCACCAGATTAATTTTGATCAAACCGAAAAGGTCAATGATTGCGAAAAAAATTAAATTACGCCTTTTTTGGAAGAGTTAAATTTGTTTAGCCACCGAAATTCGATTAACCGACGTATTCGATTTTCAGGAGTTTAGCTTTGCGTTCTCCAATAATTTGAAAGATGATTGTACTAAAATTTTCCTGTTTTTGTGAAGAGAATACGACTTTCATGTTGATAGGTCTGCATTTCTAAATTACATTTCCCTGATGACGAGTATTATTTAATTACTCGGAAGCTTGGCACGAAAAAATTTCAACTCTGAAAAATATCTTAAAAACTACGTTTTTCCTAATACAGATGTATAACAGGTGGCTGTAATTGAAAACGAACCCTAAACTGGTTTATTAAAAAAACGGAAAACGTTTAATGGTCTATGAAGTTTCTTCTTACTACAAAATTTCAATTCGTCGATCCAGCTATTTTGCGAAAGGTAATTGTCCAGTCAGTCTAGTGTAGGGAAATAATTGAAATAGGTGTCGTATTTTCCACATCAAACTCACGTGAAACTTGAATCGAGTATTTAAAAGAATTCTGAGACGGCCGAAAATGAGTGCAAAAATGAGCGGGCCAAAGTACGAGTTCTGTAAACAGAAAATATTTTACTTTCCAAGTGCTGTACATCTTGATTCATTTTGCTCAGTTTTATCTAGGCCCTAGCACCTGGGAGCCAAGCAAAGGCAAAGCTACAAACGCATAAAAGTAAATAATTTCAGGGTCGTAAAATAATTTAGAATCCAGCGGCTTGTAAATGTTTCGTTAGAACTCAACCTTTGTTCGATGCACCATGTTACGCTTAGCATTTACTGGGAGTGTGACTGCTCGGACTTCCAGGTACAGTTGAATCCGTCATCCCTTATTGACAATGGGATGAGGAAATTGTCAATATTTAGTTTAGCATAGCATAATTTTGCATTTTTCGAAATGACGAGCAAACCCATTACAGAAACATTAGGTTAGACGCACGAGCCCCCTGTTCTTTGCGTGGGCAGAATCTCATGAAACTTAGGGCAAGTATCACTCGTGTAAACGTGTGCATTTTGTAAGCTTTTTGCGACTTGAACTATTGCCTTTGTAACACGTGCAGCTATTGCAATTGTAGTAGTATGCAGAAGACTTAAAAATATACATTTTGGAATCAGAATCCTGGAGGGAATGGATTTGCTTGCCCGTGTAGGTCGGAGGAGGATAACTACTGTGATAGAGGAGGAGACGATTGTTGTTTGAAGTCAGGGGGTGTTGTCTCAGCAACAGGCCCGGTAACGGTAAGGTTTTGGAGGGGGCTAAATTTCTGTCATTTGAAGTTTATCCTGTAGTAAAGGCCCATAGAGGCTCCCATGTTCATTAAATGTGGTATTTTTCAGAAAGAGCACCGATATTATTTTTATCACAATCAAGTTCACGCAACTAGCTCCTATTAAAAACATCTGATTCACTTTAGATAAAACGGGAAAAAATTATTTCTTCTCATTTGAAATCTGGCAAAGCTGGCTGTGTTGCTGCTAACGTATTTGCCGTGATGTATGCAAGGCTCCCATAGCCCGCGGGTGCAGTGTTGATGTGGGTCATTTTTTGCGTTACTTCACGGTACTCGCGGCTGAAGGAAAGCCGTTCAGCCGCGGTGGACAGACCGCACAAGGGAGCTTGGGAAGGGCTTTCTTCATGCTTGGTTTTCGCCATCGTTTCCTTGTAGCCACAATCGAACGCATTCATAGATATCATTGCTGTGAAGGTGATAAACCTTGTGACTGACTATTGCTCATGGTCACGTTCGTGGAAAGTTCATCTATTACCCCTGAGTTCAGAGTCATTAAAATTTAAGTATCTGTGGCTAGGTTTTATGTGAGTGAACACATGGGCAGACTTGAATTTTTCTCCGATGATATACTCCTTATACAATATAAGACACACGTCCCTAAACAAAATATTGGCTCACTTCGACTTCATTCATGCTTTAAATTGTGCAGTGTCCTAAAGTGGACATATAAATAACAGCCGTCGCTATACAATGCTGTCTCTAAGGAAATCAAAGTGCAATTTCATCGAGTCCAGCGCTTAACCGGTGAATGTCTCTTCGCGTTGCTTTTCATAGAGATAACAAAGTTGGCGAGGCATAGTTGAAAAAAAATTATTTACACACCCACCGGTATTTTATAATTTTCTTCCATCTTAGAATGCAATACTCGTATAAAGCCAAGGTTTTGTGTGTCATTAAGCATATAAAAGGAGTAAAATACTAGTTCCAGAATTATTGATAAAATTTTATAGATATTAGAAGAAAACAACGAAATACGGTAACATCCAATTGTTTGCCGAGTAACACAAATCACCCGTGAATCACATTAATTTCTAGGTAGTAAATACAGTTTCGTTTTACGTGCGAAACATTGTATGATATCTATTCCGGAGAATATCATGGTAAGTTATATGGGAAAAATAGGTGCAAAAAGTTTAATTGTGATGGCCACGTTAATGGCATGATGAGGAAGACGCAATAGCTCAGCTTTGATTTCATGCTTAAGGTTACTGATTTAGACAAGTCGTGAAATGTTGCGGGACTAATTGAAATGCTAAGATATTTCCAGATCTAAGGTGCAAGCTGTTGTGGAGTTCAAGCTGTAAAGCACGACAAAAAGTTCGCTTGGGCGTGAAAGAAAATCAAAGTTATCACTAAGAAGAGCACGAGAATTATTTTGGGATAACTTTACAAACTAATTCTCGTGCTCTTGTTTAGTTATGGAAAATTTCGATTCCATTCCAATCTCTTATCTTATCGTGGCATGCTGAAGCCAAGTCTCGAACTTGTTCATTAACGAACTATTTACCAAGAAATCGGTGTCCCTATTCTATTCTCACGTTACAGCTAATGTGTAATAATTTTTTCAGTGCTTCAATTACCTAACGTTAATCTATTTCCTGTCTAGTTTTAGCTCTGGTTCTCATCAAGGAAATAGTTAAAATCCACTTATTTTCAAATTTTCTTCCGTAGAAGGTAAAAATCGGCGAATGAATGAATTTGCCAAAATATTGCAGTATCTATTTGTTCTTCTTCGTTTATTATGGTTAGTACGAAGCGCAAGTCTTATCAATATCAGCTAGTTTTTCCACGGACAGTATTGAAGTATTTTAGGTTTACGGATGTTTTTGCAAACGTTTTTAGCAGGTTTTTAGTTTAAATACTGAATCATTCTTTTTTCATTTGTTTGCACATTGAAAATAAAGTAGCGTACAATCTATGGTCATTAATATGCATAGTTGATTTAAAATGAACTTCATTCTATTAATATTTTTATTGGAACAGGTTTGTGTGGCTGTGTTGTTTGTGGGACGCGTGAGACATTCTGTAGCTGCACAAATCGACCATCAGCTCAGTAGAATCTCACTTTCTGGAGTTGTTTTACCTACGTTTGACCACGATGTAAAGCTAAACTAAGACATGATTCGAAATTGGTTTTGTGTGTAAATTTAGGAATATTGGCTCTCTGACAAATTCCCAGGGTGTTCAGCCGTATCTACCCCTGCTGCTCCTTCGCTCGGTAGGAGACCCAACACATTTCTTTGTAGCGGGCATGGTTGTGATTGCAAATATGGGGTGGGCAGTGTGAGCCCTGCATGGCGACTAGGTGCCCCTGCCTCCAATGGGTGGGGACGTAAGGGTGGTGGGGAAGTCTTTGAGTCAACAAACCCAGTGATGTGTCGGCTCGGCTTCCTCTCGTAGCCAGGAGCCGCTGCGCTGCCTTGCAACCATTCACTCTGAGCCTGGGTAACTTGTTCAACTTGGTTTTCTCGCCAATTTCCCTGCTGGTTCAATTATCAAATTTCAAACGGTGTTTTGTGTTCGTTTGAAGTAAATTTGGAACTTTTCTCGTGAGAAGCCAAGCCATTCCTTGGTAGTTCTCGATGCAAAGGCACATCAACTATATTGAAAACTCGAACAATTTTCTCTTATCTGGATCCGCTGTCAAAATCAATTTCTCATGAAAATTACTTATAAATTTGACGATTTAGTGAATATCGTACGATATTCCTTCTAGCAGAAATATCGAAAGAGGAAAACATGGAATTGGTCTTCATGAGTAAACCACGACGTCTTTCAGGTAAATGCGAAGAAGCTTCAGCGAATTTAGACTTCTGCATTTGTTATACAGAGCTCAACTGAAAGCGTTTCTGATTAAAATACGAGCATACATAGTCCGAAAATGCTTCCTTTGGTCGCAGTTCATTATGAGAAGGGTAAAGTTCTAAACTAAGGTTACTTGAAAAGTATGATAATTTGACTGGAGCAATATGCATTTCTGGCGATTCTCGTTTATTCAATTGAATTACCTAACGATAATACATGCAGTCGGAAATGTCTCAGTACAGTGCGTTATTAAAAAACAAAATTTGAGTTTGTGATTTTTAGCATTTGATGCTATGACGATGGAACTCATATTTGTCAATTAAGGGAAAAAATACCATCATGAATATTTCAAAAGCGTTTGTTTTAATAAGTTGTACATGTTTCTTGACTGTTCGAAAAAAATACAAGAGCATTTTTGTTCTGAACAATACATATACTGAGTTTCCCTTGCAAGACTATTAATATCTTAATGGATCGTGTACAATCCTAATTCGTCTTTCCTGTTATTGATGCATAAAATGTATCTATAGCGAGGTAGAGAGTACGAAGAGGTTTTTTTTTGAGTGCCGAGTATATAGGAGAGCGCGGGCTAAGCAGTAGCGTTCTGGGCACCGCACCATGACCCACTTCCGTGCGGGCACTCAGTCTTGCCCCGTTTTGCACCGGTTCCAACAGGGCTGGCGAGCATGCCTGGCTTATCCATGCGGTGCTCCCGCCGTTTTGCACCGGTGTTCCAACAGGGCTGGCGAGCATGCCTGGCTTATCCATGCGGTGCTCCCGCATCTCCAGCATACGAGGAATGTCCTCCTGGTCTAGTGTTCGGTGAGGCATTGTTGCCGCACATCTTTTTTCACTATTTTTTACTTCTTGAGTTAATGAATTCTGGAATCGGCGCTCAGTTGAAATTTGACATCACGCTTGTTACCACGTAATTCAAGCCCAATCTCAATACGGGCTCTCGATTGGTATTTAAATGAGGTGGAAATGACAACCTTAACTCGTCAAATATGAAATCGAAGCAATGATTTGGCTTCTATCATGTGGGAAACCAGTCTTACTTGAAGTGAAATTAAAGATTCAGTACGAACTAAAACCGTTTTTTAAGTATCAGTAGACCAGTTGATTTACAAGAGCATTTTTGTAGAAATTCTAGATCACAGTATGAAAAAGCTCGAAATTTAAGTTACTATCGCTACAAG
The DNA here is from genome assembly GCA_014899125.1 of Orchestia grillus. NCBI lineage: Eukaryota > Metazoa > Arthropoda > Malacostraca > Amphipoda > Talitridae > Orchestia > Orchestia grillus. The sequence goes on from VOMN01014211.1 coordinate 26,071, forward strand.
TCGCGTCATGGAATTGAAGCGCTGTGGTTCGTTTTGCTAGCAACTCTCCAAAGTTGATTTTGAATTTTCATTTTAGTTGTGTTGAATTTCTCATCCTCCTGAGCAGGTGGATGTTTCCATTTATTCTGTTGTCGTACGTCTTAGTTTCTGTTACAATCGGCTACCTATATTATTTACTGTAATTTATCTACTAAAGTTCTCTTTCAGTTGGGGCACGAGGCTAATCTGCTGTGAAGGGATCTATGTTTCATGCCTTTATTTTGGTTTCTTGCTCTTGTAAGCCGAAATTCTTCGCTTAAACAATTGGTTTAAGTTTATCGTATAACCCAAAAATTTGTGAGATCTTTTCCAAAGTGAAAAAAAGGATTTGTGCGTTTTTAATTTTGGTATAGCTAATTTATGTTACTTATGATGGTGATAGAAAATATATTAGTTGCTGTGAGTGAAATGCCTAGCTTCATTCGAGTAGATCGATGTCGCGTGGTGTTTTCTCTTTCGTTTCTATTTCGTCGAAGGCTGATAGTAGTATCGATATAAAACGTGCCGCGCACGTTGAGGCCACTGCTAAGGATGTCAAGGCTAATGAGAGGACTTGGTGTACGGTGTGCTTGAGTGACGTGCTGCCGACGCGCGGGTGGGAAGATCTTGCCTCATTCTCACGTCTTGGTCGGATGCTCCTCGCCACTCCTCAGACCATTTCCAGAGAAAGCTTCACGTCTTAAAATTTGACCACAGATAGATCTCAGGAGAAATCGGTTACTACCTCTCGTAATGACAAAATGCATGATTGCTTGTAATCAAAGATCTTACGTGCCAACCGCATAGCCAATAGGAGTTTTTTTTTGGTTCGTAATGGGCGTTGAAGTGAACGTGTTTGAAATGCCAGAGTAGGTGGCCCTAGTGCCAATATAATTGCGTTATGGAGGCATTGAGCTACCTCAGGTGATGAAAGGGCGTGACCCGATTGCTTTGTTCAGTCCACCTGAAATGCCAGGGCCTTGGACCGCCTGGCGGTCGCCTCTGGGGCAAGACACGGCCGCTGTTCCTGCGGCTGCTGCTCTTGCGGCCGCTGCTCCTGCGGCTGCTGCTCCTGCGGCTGCTGTTCCTTGTTGCGCTCTCGCACGGACTGACTATGCGAGCAAGGACAGACATCGCTTGTTTCCCTGCCTCAAGGTGTTTCCTCCCAATAATTGTACGCCAGACAATTCGTGTTTTGTTATTGTTTTGGTCTCCAATCTTCTTTGTCTTCAACGTCAAGATGCAACGTCGACATTCAGGTCTTTGATCGTTGTTGCGAGCGAGTAAAACTGAGTACTGTGTATATTTCTGTGTTTACGTGTTCGCTTACTTCAGGGCTTACACTTATTCCCATTAATGCGTTACGCTATGATGGCCCTTCAAGTTCAGCATTGTGTGGAAGTATTTGTTGTTTGTCAAACTGAGTGCAATCGAGGAATATTAAAGATGTATGAATAATGTTGAGTTCTTGACAGAACAAAGAAGAGAAAAAATGAATTTAATAAATTGGTTGCCAAAAAGTGACTTCATCTCTGGAACGCTGGTACCGGTAAACATGCAAATGATGTTCAAAGTGACGATTTCCAAACTGGCAGTTCAAGTGGTTTCAATGAAGAGCCATGGTTTTTCTTAGCATTTTTATTCAAAGAGCACAAAATTCGTCCATGCTTTTTCAAATTCAACTTCGATCGATGTTTCAGTTCGAAGGGTGCATTTCATTCTGAATGTGAGCCGAGCGAGCTCTAATTCTAAGAAATGAGACGTATACTGTGGGAAGACTCCGTTCTAGAGCTGCTCTAGAGTGTTATTCTACGATATAAGACCAGCGTGCAACCAATTTCACGGCTGAGCCTCCTGGCTGTGCTGTTATAACGACACATGGCCGCTCCAGCCGACCAGCGGGCGCTCCTTGTATTCCGTTGTCACTTTCACTTGCTTCTGCCTCTGACCAGACTAGTCTTCTCTCTCGAGTTCTTCCGCCTTTCTATTGTTCATGATGAACATTTTACATTCGATTTTGAGAGTGGTTTTTGATAGTGCTATCTTCTAGGTCATTAGCTTTGTGTTAGTTGCCCGCATCCCATCACCCAACTGTGAATACATCCAAGTAGACTAAATTCGCAGTTGCGACCCTATGCGCACGACTGCAGAGTGCCAGGCGAGGCCTTGTCGGGTGGATTGCTGTGGACCCCGCCTACGCCTTCCGTGCCGCTGGTGGTGGCCTTGCTCCACACGCCTGCTCCACACGCCCGCTCCACACGCCCGCTCCACACGCCC
>VOMN01014224.1:0-36515 GCA_014899125.1 Orchestia grillus
GGCAACAGGGGCAGGCAACAGGGGCAGGCCACAAATCATATGGAAAATTATTCTTGCGATTTGTGCGGGGGACTTTCTAAATTCACTCAGTTTAGGTGTCAACATAGTCATCCGAACGTGATTAAAACCATACTCTGACTTCGTGCTCCATCGGTTCATGACTAGAACCGTCAGGTCGGCATGAAAGTTAGACTCCAGAATTGGACTTGGTGCCTGCCGAGCCCTCGTATTCATTCGTTACGAAGCAAAGGAGACGGCTAAATCTTTAGCTTACCTGAGCAGCCGATGCAGCTAAGATAAGCTAAAAAAGTAACTTTTCTGATTTAGAGCAAAGCGCAAGTTTGTTCATTTACTTCTAAATAAGGACTGCCAGCTTCATTAGTGAAATGATCTGTTTTTGCACAGTGCCCTCATTACTATGCATGAGCGCCGGGAAATTCTGATCGCTTCGCCGCCACGCAGTTGTTGATGAACCCCGGCCGGCAGGCCCACATCCAGGGGCCGGCAGGCCCTGCATCCAGGGGGCCGATGGCCCCCGCATCCAGAAGACCGACAGCCCCCGCATCTAGGGGCCGACAGCTCCCGCATCCAGGGGACCGACAGCCCCCGCATCTAGGGGCCGACAGCCCCCGCATCTAGGGGCCGACAGCCCCCACATTCAGGGGCCGGCAGCATTTGCATCCAAGGGGCTGCCGGCCGCTACCCCGCCGGCCTAACGTCTGTCTTATGCATGTGTTTTGAAGCCGTCAAACTGTACTTGGAAACCCGAAGGGTGTTTTTGATCAAGAAAATGAGTCCTGAATAGAAACTAGAAACAAATTTATCGATTAACGATTGCACATCCTTTTATTCACTTTTTACTGTTTTACTCTGACGAAGAACTGTATGTATCACTACTGTATATACCACAAATTGATCGACCTCGACTTACTCATGTTGAGTTTATTATTAAATATGGCTTTAAAATACCCAGTAGCCACCAAATTTCCTTTCAGACGTTAAAAATGAATATATTTACCTTACAGACGTCAAAGAATCGCAGTTTCATCCTGATCTTTTCAAACATTCAGGCAATGATTATGTAGATTGAGTGAACTTCATGCGAGAAGCTGACTTGACTTGAGGACGCCTCAGCGAGTTGCATGTATGTCGTAAGGGGCGTCTGGAGCGCCTGATCAGAGACGCACCCCGAAGCCTTCGTCCGACGCGCAACAAAGACGCCCAGCAGAGTAAACGGTCTTTGAGTCGGCTTTGAATACTGTCTGTAATCCACGAAGCGGCTGATTCTTCTTTAGGCACTGGTGTTTTGCATTCATGGAGCATTCTAAGCCTGTGTTGAGTATGTACCTCAAAACGCGTCTAAAAAACCATGATAACCATTCGTTTCCTTCCTTCAAAGCTGTACAGTTGCCTCAAAACTCAGAGTAGTTGTGAGGGGTCAAATTCTCAAATTGCTAAGCAAATTTGAATACTTATACACGTAAATGCGTTGATAAACAGTCCTTCTATTTACCACTACAGGTGTAGACGATTACCGAGTACGGGCATTTTCTACATTCCTGCCGACTCCCATCGTTTGACGTGCAACAATTGTGTGAACATCGGACGCTGACCCCGAACAAGATTGCTCTGATTTTTCTAAATTTAAAGTAATTGAATTTTGGCCTAGCATGTTCAGGGAATAGGCGAAGAAAGAAAACTCTTTTAAGCAGTAATTCAGAGGCGATGTGTTCCACCATTGCAGCATCCTTATAGAACTCCTGCGCACGAACATCTTTTGTCCAAAGCAGCCGTTATTGATACACCCATTCAATACACATACTTGTCACGACACAGTTCTATTCGCAGGCATAGTCGCGACACTTAAGTCCTCCATAGATAATAGTTAGCGTTTTCCTGTGATATTTTGCCTTAATGCTCCTTACCCACTTCTAAAACGTACTCAAATTTTCTGTGAGTTTCTCCTCTAGAAGCCTAGAAAATTTCCATTACTAGAGCTTTTTTGTGGCGAGCGGCATCTTTTTGCTTCCTTTACGATCCTTTCATCACACTGTCATCTGAGTCCACCCGTTGCATGGGGCAATTCTTCAGACGTGTGCTGTATGTAGGTCACCCAGAAGCTCATTTCTTCTTTCCATCCTCTACTTTCTTGAATTCTATGCTAATATAAAAACAAGTTTTCGCATGAAAATACGACCATTCCGACCACGGTTTCAATTTGTGTCCGTGAAAACAATAACATTAGAGAATGGAATTTCGGACTAGAATATGAGCTTTTTGAAAAATATTTATTGTTCCATTAGGTACGAGAGGAAATGAAGTAGATATTGAAGACCAGGAGCCGGGCCAGGAGCCGGGCCAGGAGCCGGGCCAGGAGCCGGACCAGGAGCCGGACCAGGAGCCGGACCAGGAGCCGGGCCATCGCGTAGCCCCCCGAGCTGCGGCACGGCTGCAGTGCGCCTCTATGGGCACAACAAAAGAATACACTAGCGCCGATACGACTCGTGCTCTCCTTAATGATTAATACCTCGCATTCATTTTTAGGATTCTCTATGCTCGTTTATTGGAAAGTTTTTCGTTGTCACGAAGTACATGACAACTAAGTAAAGCCAATGGTCAGAGTGGGTTAAATTTAACTTCTATAAAAATACATTGAACGAACGATACAAAACAGAGCTATTTATAGAATTAAAAACATAGAATTTGATCACAATACTGTTAGTGGAACGTATTTCTCAAAGTAAATGCTCTCAGGACCCTTTTTTTAATTCGAAATGAGATTTAAACAAGTTCCTGAGCGGACATTCTCCCATTCTTCAATGATTACCAATTTGTATCTCTAAACGTCTTTTGGAAGTCGATGAGCTATTCGAACCATGAATTCTCAGCGCGGATTTTCAACAAGGTTCGCGTAGCAGAGAACTTAACGATGAGAAATGTATTTCCTAAATAATATGTCCTTAATTTTTTTCTGTTAACCATTACCAGTAATAGCCAGTAAGCAGTGAAGGCCACCGCATCCTAGCCAATAACTCTCTCCAGCACCCACCCGAATAGTGACTGCAGCTGTGTCTCCAATAAACCTAATTAGGAATCAGAAAATCTTATTCTCGGAGTTTGATACCCAATCAATGACGCCAATTGGATATCCTTTTTATGGTAGAACACGATTGAGCGATTCAACTTGGCGATTAATAGCATGGTTTTGACGCGTTGTATTGTAAACTTGGTGATTAAACCACGGTTTTGACGGCGTTGTATTGTAAGCTTGGCGATTAATAACAGGGTTTTGATGGCGTTGTATTGTAAACTTTGCGATTAATAGCATGGTTTTTATGGCGTTATGTCGTAAAATTCAATATACTCGACTTTTTATTTAATAATAATCCCGCCAATTTAGCGCATTGAACGAAATTATTTCTTGCTCGTAACAGTGCACAGTGATATTAGAGAATTGAGTTTTGATGTCACAAAGGGAGTTTGAGAAAAAAATACAGTTGAGTTTCTTCATTTTTGGAATCCAAACTTTGAAAAGTTTGGCTCAGACGTACACATTTAACGTGCTCAACGTGTTAGATAATTCAAATGTGCGAATTTTTTTACCTGACAATTCTTATCGCTTCAAAATTTAACATTTGAAGTATCTGTACTACACAGTTTATAGAATTGTTGGTAGACAAACGTTGTTGCTTCGGCAAGGTTCAGAAGCCACGCATGTATTCGTGATGACGCAGCAATACTCCTGCCATAACGGAACTGCTAAAACACGGCACTGAATTTAAATCCAAACAACACGATGGCTTTTTCATTACAGAAAAACAGAACACCAAATTTTATTGAGCGATTTCTTTGGGACGGCATCGGAATGAGAAGGAGGTCGGCAGCGCTGAGGGAGAGCACGCTGGCGAGCGCCTGGGGCAGTCGCAGTTCCCTCGTCGCCGCCTCGTAACTCGCTCTCGGCCCAAACTAATGCATTGCCGATACATTTCTCTGCTCCACACACCAGAATTTACGGCCAGCAATGGCCTACAGGCATAGCCTTCCAGGCCTGACCTACCTCCAAATAGCATAACCTTAAATAAAAATCGACTGCACTCCTTCGCTGAAGATTAAAGGGAGCTTTTCGGTCATCTCTAAATGAAGTACTTTCAGCTGGAATACAGCTGTCAAGCCCCTGAGCTATGATGTCATTCGACGACAAAATCTTAAAATTAAGTAGTTTATTACAATCGTATTCCAGTCGTTTATTTCCCAACTTCGATAACGTGCAATATTGTCAAAAACGGAAAATAACAGATACAAAACCTTAGTTTTATATCTAGTTCACTTTGACAGAATTTTTCGTGTGACAATACTGTAAATCTTTAGCTATTGCAAAAGACAACTTTTCTAAAAATTATCAGAACAGAGCTCACAGAACTCATCCCGCGTTTTAAGACCTCCTAACATGAGCTTACTGAACTCATCCCGCGTTTTAAGACCTCCTAACATGAGCTCACTGAACTCATCCCGATTTTTAGGACCTCCTAACGTGAACTCGTTTCATGCCGCACGGTAAGACATTTATTTACTCCTTTTGTCTCTCTTCCGCGCACAGATGGAGCGACTAAAAGTGATCTCTAAGCCTTCTCAAGAATTGCCCTCGCATCGAGTCTGTAAAATTCCATTTCTTTGAACTCCGTAATGGATCACTTTAGCAAAGGTTGGACGGTCGGTGGTCTTTCACTTGGGGGAATTTAATTTTCAGGTTACCTTATCGAACCATCGCCGGCGTCGGTCCGAAGTGCCTCTATTTCTGTGGGAGTTTAATCGTAAATTTATCAGATTAGCGAAACAAAATAAGCGCGAGCCATTTATTTTAACTGCCGTATCTGCAACATAATAGTATTACTTCTTTTTTAAGCAATTACTTCAAGGTTTTCCGAGTTCTGCGTGTGCTAGGTGTGGATATACTTTTAAATATAGAAATGCAGGATAAATTGCGGAGAAAATTTTCGTGGATTTCGTCAATGAAGCAACTTCTCGCAGGAGATTTAATTTCCACTGGTTCTCAATTCTGTAGAAAAATTTACACCTCTGACGAAATTCATTCATCAAAGCCGAGCCACTCAGCAACGCATGTCTCAATGGAGGACTCGAATTTTATAGTCTTCCCTTTTGTTTGGCGCGCTCTGCTACACTCCGCCACCTCTTTCCGCTAATGCAACAACTCGGCTCCGACTTCAAGATTTTCCCACAAGGCAAGAACATTCTTCGGCGGCAGATTTTCGCTCACAATGTGAAGAATGGAAGTTACTTTTCGAAGGCCAACTTATGAGCGTATTTCTTATTCTGGGAGAGTTTGTGGTTGGAAAGAGGGAACGGGGTGTCATTGCATTCGAAAGGAAACTTGCCAGGAGAGACCTAGACGAAGTTGGTCGATAAAAGTGCAAATGGATTGGCAATTGGAATGAAAGCTTGTAAGGCACTCACCGTCTGAGAGTGTCGGACTGCGTGTCTTAATTCCAGCGCCGATAGCGTCTGAAAGACGCAAATGGCTCCCCTTTCTTTTGAAAGCTTCAACTTTCTTCTCAATTCCTTGAGAAAACACTGAAATCCTACAGACTGAAATTCTAAACGAACGGCTTTCAGAAGATTTTGGTTGCATCTTGAGTGTCGAAAACTGCTTAACATTTTTTTTGGGTTATTCAGCAAATTATGGCGAGAATGATGAGAGTTTTAGCGCCAATTTCATAAGAGTGTTGTCATTTCCATGGTCGAAAAATGACACATGCGGGTTAAAAAAACGAAAGTTTGCACTAAATATATAGTTGTGCTATCAGCAAAAAAATATCTGAGCTTTTGGATTGGTGAAAATTAGGTACGTATATAGTTGAGCAAGCGGTTGGGAAGTAATTTAATTAACATTAGAGGCAAGAGCCCTTATTTTAAATTCCCCGCATCTAAAACTTCTTTTTCTAAACAAATCGCACATATGTGGTGTAGGCTTGTTGACGATTCGTCTCGTATAGAGGCTGGGATCGAAGAATCGAGGTAAAATGGGATTCTTAAGATACTAGTTCGATAAGACTTTTGATAATCTAAGGAGAAATTCTCATTCATATAAGTACTTTAGAAGAAAATGGTAGTTATTTTGAGTTAGTATCAATTTTGCTGGCATACAAATACCTCTCGTATCGTTTACTGCACAGTTCTATTGTTACGCACAGATCTGTTTTGCTGAATCGCGCGGTACGTTGGGACTGAGGTTTTCGAGTCCTGTCTGACTGCTGCTGGATACTTCAGTTATGTTTCATAAGTCAGCGAAGTCATAAAAGTGACCGGAAACACTTAGGATGAGGATATTGTACATTGATTTGTGTTGCCTATAGGAAATTTTGTAGTTATATAAGAAATGGTCAAGAAGTTTCGGATTGAAAACTTTTAATATAAAATAACAGGACCCAACTTCCCTCACAGAGCTTCGCCCAGGCAGCGCACGCCCAATCTTGGGGAAGTCTAGCGTGATCACAGTAAATAATCTTCATATCTGTACATTGAATGAAAAATTAGCTTAAGATTTAGGCACACACACTAATTATTTTTGACTAAGACATTTTGCCTAACTAGTACGTCGCCATTTCATCCTTAAAATCATAATGAAAAATGATTCTTTTATTTCAACGATCACTGCGGAGGCTGCCGAGACCTTCAGTCAAATCTTCATTGAATGGAAAATAGCATAATACTTAGCTTTCAGGCTCTGTTTCATTTGAAGGATCGTCATTTAGTATCGTCGGGACTCTATTTGTTGATGTCCTTCGACTTTCATCGATAATTGTCGATGATGAGAGTCGCTTGAAAAACTCTTTTCATTATAGTTTATAATGCTCCAGTGAAAATTTTACTGAGATTTATTCCTTATTTTATTCTTTTAACACTTACTCACTCCGGCGCGCTTCTATAATTCAAGTTTTCTTAGGTTATGATAAAGATCATATTCGATGAACGTTTTGATCCAGTAGATTTTCAATAGGCGAATGTTTCTTGGTGAATATTGTTCGTAACAGTACACTGACAGCGCAACTGCTTATTTTAGTCATCACTTTACGCTCTCCATGGCCGGATTAAAACTTTATACGAGATCTTCAAAAAATGTGTGCAATACTTTTTGCGCCTCAGGTCTTGTTGACAAAGGTTTATTTTAAAGTTGGCACTTTTTGGCCAAATATAATAATGTTTCCTTCGATTATCGTATCATGCAGTCGTAAAAAAATTGTATCTGATTTATTTTAAAGTTGGCACTTCTCAGGAAAATATTAAATGTTTCTTTCGATTATCGCATCTTGCAGCCGTAAAAATTACGGGAAAACGAACGTAACTGTTTGATTCGGCGTGCCAGCAGCCCTGGCTTGTGTGTGCAGGGCTAAAGAGCGAATGGCAGACCGATTTCGTATCCAACGTGCTTTTGAATTGCCCCTAAATTATGTTGGCATCGAAAGAAAAATTCCCTCGCTGAAATTTGACGACGCCCCTCATATGAATTACAGCTACGTTTTACATATTGTAGGTCGCAGCTGGAAGAACTCAAAGATGGTGTCACTGAACTTAGGGGCCAAGGCTTCAGCGAATGACTTCGCATGTTACTTTTTCCACGAGTAATGAAGTCAAGTCTCTTCATAACGAGGGCCAGGGCAGGGAGCGCGCGCTCACTCAAAACTGCTGCAGGATTTTGGTTCATTAATGAACATTCCTAGATTCAGTGTTCACTGCCTTGGGACATTCGAAGACATGTATGCATACGAGTACGGATATGGAGGCAATTTCCCCCGTGTTCCTTGGGGGAACTCAAAAGATCGTAGATTTGTTGCACATCTTAAAAGCGTTTTGAAATGATATTTGGCCTAACATTATAAATCTACTGTGCTTCTCTCTAATCGTGTCTCAGTCTAACTCAAAAATGAAAAGAAAGTATTATCTGTCAATATCATTTATCTATTTTTTGACGAACACCAATGTTCTTCTTACGCTTAAATTGAGCTCCCCTTTTCAATAACAATACTAAAGAAGCAAAAACTGCACAAGGTTTCGGTGCCCTGACGCTTTCTTGTCCAAATAAATTATTTGAAAATCGAAAGACCGAAGTTCTATGGGCTGAGCATATCATATGAAAGAATTTTATTCGAAGGAGAGGATGTTTTATCTTTTTGCTCTGTCTCTTTTGAGTCAGAATCGCCGTTGTTTGCGAGGCGTTACAGGACTCCAGGAACGTGGCTGAGGAGGGACGGGCCAGCCCTGCCTTTCATACAAACTTGGACGGCATCTATTACTTTTATAAAACTCTCGTGCACAGATTAGCTGGAATATCAACAGCGTCAAATTTTCAATAAGAAAACACAAACAAAACTGCTTCTTGAAAAAAGCTTGTACCCGTAGCATACTGACCTAATGAACACATTTTGAACCAGGTAATTTCTTGGAATTAGTTTCCAATGCTCTGTCTAGGAAAATAAGTTTTCGAGGGAAATTGTTCAGATTGTAACGTTGATCTCAAACTTTCCCACGTAAAACGAATGAATCTCTATATTGGCGAGTAACTTAGGTTTCGCTTTCGTTTTAAGTAAAGTGAGAAAAGTTCAATTCCTGGCGGTGACGGCATTGTGATGGTGCGAAAGTTTTCCCTGGAAACTTGCATGGACTGAAGTGACGATACAATTTGCCGAGCACTGATCGAACAAGCCCCTGGCCAGATTCGGTCGGGGAAAGTTGCTGAACCCAAATTTAAATTGGAGCGAAGTAAAACTCTTTTACCGGAAAGCGAATTTGGCGTGAAGTTGAAATCTTGATTCGTGACAACAGAACGGGACCAAATGGATGGATCATTGAAGCGAGCTTCAAGTTCCAATCAAGAGCAAACAACACAGCGCTGTCGAGCTGAGGCCCTCAGGGTGCTGGGGGCTGCTATTCAGCTGCCTGTCAGCTCGACCAGCTGCACTCGCTCAGCTGGAAGTGCATAGAGCGGAGTGCAGAAACAAGCGAGCTCACAAACTCTGCGCCAAATGAGACAATGTCGTTGAGATCCTTCTCCACAAAGCGACTAAATAAATGATTACATAAGCTACTATTATCTGAGGTCTATAAAATCACTCCTAAGCCGGCACGATAAAACATTGTGAGGAAGTAAAATAAGCTCCCAGGCTAGAAACTAGTCGCTTATTGTTTCTCGAGCTCCAGTTATTTGCTATGTTCGTCAAGTAGTTTTCAAATTTGCAGCCGAAGTTCAAGTTATATGCAAGCACTGAACGGGCATCAGTCTTCATTTTGAGCTGCCAAGGTTAAAATTTGTTTCTTAACCGATCCACAACGATGGGGCAAACGTAAGATATCTCGGAATGGTCAAATGGGACTACTGCATTTGGACGAGCTAAGGGACACCCAATGATGGAAGTAGCGGCATTCACTGCTGCTTCATATCGCACTATTTTGCAGGTCTACCAAAAATGGAAACAGTCTGCCACGTACGACATTCTAGACAAAAGGGACCGCCATCAAGTGTCCCGAATTATTGACCTAAATCGATTCGCATCAAGGATAGCCCTTTTTGAGCTTTTTCTGGACAAACTCTTCGTAGGAAACTCCATGTAATGGATATATGCAGCAGAGTGGTTCAAAAGCTGCCTATATTTACTCATGCCCACAAGACCATTCATTTAAACTGGCTCGAGGCACAAACACGGTGGACTGTATTAGAATGGAGAAGTGTCATGTGATCAAATGAATTACGATTCTGTTTCTGTAGCAATGATGCCCGCCCTCGTGTTTATTGCAGACTTATGCAGTTTTTAAAGACGCCTGTGTGCAAGAGGCAGTAATAGGAGGGGGAGGGTATGTGAAGTTCTAGGGCTGTTTCAATTACACAGAATTGGGTCCTTTAGTTGAGGTATCCGTCAAATTGAACCAGTGTGGCTACATTGAGCTCCTAGATAACCAAGTTTGGCCATCTGCACAGTATTTGAACGAAGAAAGGTATGTTACTTTACTAATCTTTCATGATGATAACTGCCGTTTGCACAGGGTTAGAACTCTCGCTAATTGGATGACAATCATTTAGGATATATCAGGATATCAGGTATTTAGATATCAGGTATTTAGATATGTTACTAGACATGAGCTCGATAGGAAGTTTGTGGGACCACTTTGAGCGACAAGTTAATTGTTGAGAACATCGTCCACGTGTTATGGCTTCACTACGGGATCAGTTGACGCAATAGTGGCTTAAAATCGACCAGGTTAAGAGTGGCTTAGCACACTTGTGAACTCATTGCCACTCAGAATTGTCTCCATTATTCGTGCCTGTGGAGGTCCTACGCCATGTTAGTTGTAAAAGACTTGTTTTTGTCCGCCGAGCTTATATTCAGAAAACAATGGAATTAGCCTGGCTCTTGTGGTTCCTACATGATTAATTTGAGTTTGCTACTTCTTTTCTAAGGATACGAAAGTCCCAGGTAACTTTTGTAAGGAAATTTGAGAGTTACACTGGGAAGATTATAATGAACTGAACACAGAATTCGAAAGCCTTACTCTACAAATCTTAGAGGTGACTTTCAAAGATGGTGCAACAAAAAGTAAAGGATTCTCATTAAAAAATTGTCCGTAGGTGAAATAAATAAAAGGGACTCTTCCCCTCCGAATCAATTAGAGGAAATAATTATCGTTTCAATACAATGACAAATATAGCCAATATGACATATCTAAATGAACATCGATTCAAGCTGAACTTCCGTGGAACAATTCAAACCTTTTTAGAGTTGAATAAGAAAGGCAATGCTTCAATAGGAGTTATGAATTTCTAATGATTACTGCCTTTCAAGTGTACATGGCTACCAAATCATATCATTACAATAGTAAACTGAGGCCAATCGACTTAGTCGACTTTACTCCTGCGGACTGATCAGGCGGCCTGGGAAGAGTCGCCCCTGCCTCGAGTGGGCAGTTCTGGAAGTGTTCTATTCGGTTTGTCTCATTAGCGATGCAAAAACAAGGCAGTGTAATGAACATATTGTCCGACCGAACCACAAGAGCATATGGTACCAGGGAAGAATGGCAGTGTGGTGCGAGTGTTTAAAAAACACAAACGGGATAAATTTCTCAGAGAAGGGAATTATCAGTCGAGGAATTTTATAAAATGGGTGCAGTATTCAGTCTTCAGCTATAAGGCGCCATGAATTCAATATTGAACAAAACAATAACTTATACATATTCAGTTTGAAAGAGTGCGAAAGTTTTAAATGCAATATCTTTTTGCGGGTTACATCTCATTCTACAATGTTAACTTACCTCAATCATGACATTACATTCTAGGTTGTAATTCAGCTCCTCTGATTTAGAAGCATATTAAATCTGCAAGGTCCGGAAATAAAGAGGAATTTACATTGTTATTCCACTCTGTGTGTAACTGTGATAAGCACATGTGCTGTCCAGGAGGCCTACGGGCTCGCTGGTGCTTCTGCTGGAGGCGTTGACCTGCCGATGTCGACGTGCGTAGAGCCCGCTTGACGGCCAGGTCGTGCGTAATGTTCTTGGATATTCACATAAGAAAAGTACTCATTCCTCAGAATTTTTGTTATTTAAATTCCGTAATGAAAAGAATCCTGAAATAATGCTTTGCTCTGTTGGCTTATTTCTTGGCTGAACGCTCAGAGAAATCTACCTGAAACGTTTGTCTATCGCTTAGACTTCAGATCGAGGCATGGTTTTTATGAATTAACTGTACGATACACTGATCTAGAGAGGATACTTACATATACGACATATGCAAGAAAAATAAGGATGAGCAGAAATTAAAAAGCAGAAAGGCAGCAAATTGCTCTCTCATAAAAAAGTTTCTCCCGTACTTCAAGGAAATGCGAATCAGGCGTGCAAATTTGTCATTTCAAACAAGTGCTTCGCGTTCAAATGTTTTCGTGTTGTGGTGCTTCAAGATTAGGTAACGAATGATTCTTCAAAGAATAATGCTCAGGCTGCAAAGGGAGAATGATAACATTCATACAGCACGAATAATTTTGATGAAAAATGTATTTCCAGTCTTGGCGTGACAACTTCACCAGCCATGGTAGACCATATAGCCCTGGGCTTACAGCAACTTAAGATTTCCATTTAGATAATTTTGAGGCATTCAAATGAAATAACAAAATAATTTCGGATATTAAACAGCAAATTTATTCACTTGTCATAACCATGTTTATGAATAACTTCTTTCCAAAGCATCGCTAAATTTTGCAACGCTTCTTTGAAAAATTCTCACTTCATGTTGAAACAACCTATTCCATCACTTTAATCACCTCATCTTTGGAGGGCCTAAAATAAATAAATAAGTGATAATCAGCGGTAGCGACATCGAGTGAGTGAGGAGGCGAACACGAGGCTGCCATCAAGTCGCATTACGCGAGCTGCGCTCCACTGCAATGTACGGCCACTCCCCGGTGGGCGGCCGAGCCTTGTAGTACAGTCAAATTGGACCATTCCTTCTTACACGGATAGTAAGTTACTTATTTAATTTTTTATCCACACAACTTTCTTCTCTAAAATATAGAGTTTTTCTTATTCCTTTACCTTGCAAATTGCTAAGGAATAACCCTTACGAAGACTATTACAAAGTCGCTCCGACGGCACGGATAATGTTAGGTGCAGCACTTGAGTCCCGTCGCTGGCTGGCCATCTCGCTCCGGTCGAAAAGCCTCCATTTTCCATTTTGTGAAATTATTCGTCGCAAAAACTTTTTTTTTTAGCTGGTGAAGCAACGGAGAACACAACTGGAAGTGGTGACTGCGTATCTCCGTCAGTTCAGTCGCAACAAACACACTCAAAATTTTCGCTTCTGCGATTGCTGGCAAGTACCAAGAACCATGCATTTGTGTCACATTTTCCGAGTTCGGATAAACATTTTACGAATGGAGTTCTCAGATTTCTGTATACTAATATATTCAGTTGGTCAGATTTCATAACAGATTGTGGTCTTCCTTCCCTTTGATTTATTTGCAAGCTAATTATCTCGAGAGAAAAGTTTTCAAGTATCTGTACACAGCTCTACTTGCAACAACGCCTTTATCAAATGCCACCTCAATATTCTGAAATGGTGCAGCGGAAAAACATTTGTCCACACAAAAGCATTAATAGAAGTTAGCGTTTTAAAATTCTTTCCATCAAACAAAAACGAAACAATATGCTAAAAAAGTATAAAAACAAAAAATTGAGCATTTTTTAAACGTTCATATAGTTAAAAGTTGACTTCGTTAGACGACCTGGTCTGAATCGTACCAAAAAGTGTACCCGTTCGTGTGTGGCAAACTGAAACCTATTTTTTTAGTGTTCAATTCAACGAAATGTCGTTTAGAAATCAAAGATGTATATTGTCACCTTATAATGACCCAGGTAGGGATATGAAAATTTAAATTCTACTTTTTTCGGTGGATATAATTGGAAGTCAACATGCAGCCGCTTGCGCGGTGCAGCCACCAATTTTAACTCACTGCAAAGAATAGCTAACGTTTTAATTCTTTGTACGTAACTTCATTGTGTTGCAACGTGCTTTTACTGCTTCAAATAATCTTGCGTCCTCTTTAAAAATATCACTGGTCGAATGCTGAGTCTCTCCCGCACGGCTGATTTACTTCTCGTTAAAAAAGGACTTAGAGCATTCGCAGTAATTAATAATATTACGATTCGAACTGGAGGTGGGTACACGTGCATTTCTGCGTGTACGTCTACTTAATCAAAGCTATTTACCAGTTGAAATATTATTAGCATGTGCCTATAGATACGCTTAGCTTCAATTGCGCTGTCGCTTTGATTAGGTGTAGTAGCCACCCGTTTCCGAGTTAGATTAGATATGGACTGGTAGAGAAGTATGAGAAATGAGCCTGCCAAAAGCTGTGACAGCATCTACATAATACGAGCATATAAATAGATCCTAATTGTAATTTTAAAAACGTACGTCATCAAAAACGTGATTAAAAAAACAGATGCACTGCAAATTCTCAGTTCTTATGTACTCGATATGAGCTACGCAGCACTTTAAGTTTTTGTTTTATTTTGTGACCAAGCTCAAAATGAAACAATTTATGCTTATCAATGACGCTGATAGTTGAATGATTTTTTACCCCTTGCTACCCATGACAGCAAATTTCAGATTGTATTGAGCTTCCTAACTTTCCATACGCTCTGAAGTAGTTGAAAAGCCTCCATTTTCCATTGCCTGATTCTTCCTCAGGCCATAAATGGCCCTGAGCTCATGATGAAGTGCTTCTAAAGAGCTGTATCCAGCGATTATCAGTTTGTTCTAATTATGCCTGGAATAGCTCGGAATCGTATTACGTCCGAATCTAATAAAAAAATTTGTACGAACGTTGACGCTCATTCAAAATTTGTTGGTTTAATTACTCAGCTATTTAAATCTTCCCTGAGCCCCTATATTCTATTGCGTAGTTTCATTCCGTCATTTTGCAGCGGTGTATTGTGAACAATTTAAAAAAAAAGTTGCATGAGGAGGGACTGAGATTTTGGTAATGCAGAATGTGTGCGAATAGCGCATCTACGTCTCCCCTTTAACATCCAAAGGAGCGAACAACCTTTTCAACGTTATATTTCGCTTCCTCTTAATTTCTTTTTGACCGAGTTTTGCAAATGCCAATAACAAATATCAAAAGCAAATATCCATAACTTAAGTACCCATGACACGTACCCATAACAAATACCCATGACAATTACTCGAAACTAATTACACACGATATTGCATCTAATGTTCACAAAAGGAAATAGGCTGCTTTGCGGCGAGGTCATTCTATTTAACGTGAGCTTTCCAAACTTGTTGTTCCCCTCGACTCTAGCGAGAGACTCGCCAAAACTCTGCTACCGATTAAATCTTGCGAGAGCTAAATCTTCCATATACGTGATGTGAGTTTGTTTTCGAAGTGCGATTGATCTTGGCCAGAAAAAGTGTTGTCTCTGCTGCTGGACCGCAGCTCCCCTCGCCGCTTCCTGGGAGATAAGTGCAGCACTTCTCAACTTCTTTATTAAGTATCGCGGACTCAACTTTTGCATTGATAAGCCAACTTTTGAAGATGTCAGAATAAAAGATTAAAGAAGTTTCCACAGAGCTCATTCATAAGAAAAGAATGACCAGAAAATGGTAGATACCTTTTCCCTACTGTATCTATATTACCAAGACACAAATGTTATATCGTATGAGACTGAAGTGCTTCCATGTTGTTGGTAGAATTGTTGGTTTTTCCATCCTTTCAGTACCTAGGCTTTTCACTCGACTGTGCGAGAATATAGTAAGATGATCTTCTTTTTAGACTCAATATCTGCAATTCAAAATGCCTCGTCCGAATGTGTACGGCAGAAAAGGTGATATAGCAGTTCTCACGGTCGCTTTGCTTTGTATAACGACCTGCTTCAAATTTACATTCATTGTTACGCATAGTGGGCGCCTTCGAGCCCAGAAAAAAATGCTCGAGTTCTAGAGGATGAAGAAAGGAAAGGGTGGGTTCAAAATACAATTCCAGAAATGTTTCCGAGAAATTGAAGAAGAAACAGCGTCTAAAATATTCTGTTTATGATTACTTGGCATCTTAAAATCTTGAAGCATTATATGGAGGAAGGAGCTGAGCTCAGAATATTTGAAACAATTTGAAACTATTCGTTACCAAAGCAGTTACGTGAATAAAATTACAGAGATGGACTTTTTGAACGATTCAAATGGACATTTGTAACTATACTTACTTGTGGTCCCATTAAGTTTTATGACTACTAGGGTATCCTATAGAAACCGTATCCTAAAGAGTACATATACATATATGAATACATCGAATCTAAAGCACTGTTCTTAACATATACGAGACTGAATAAGTAGGACGGAGTGGATTGATAAGATATAGGAATAGTCAATTTCGAATAACTTCACAATGACTATTCATTGAATCGCTGCACAGTCGATAACATATTTGAGCTTATAATTAATTTACTCACATACAATGTGAGTGGTGTCTTAACGGTCTGCCTGTAAATGATATTATTCCTTAATAATTACCGCTATCAATATTTTGATGAGAAATAAAATTCAAGATTCATTTTAAACTCTTAGAGTGTGTTTTTCTTGCGAATGTAGAAAATAATAAGTTCCTTGCTTTTGTACCGTTGTAGTGACAACTAACTTATGATAATATTTTTTTTGGTTCGTAGACTGAATTAAGCAAGCACCAAGTTTTCTGAATGTCGTTATTAAATAGAAAAAAAGCGTAATGACTTATTTGTTTATTAATGTGGTAATGGTAATATGGTGATAGATAAAACAATATGGTAATGGTAGTATGACAATGGATTTATTAATATGGTAGGAATTTATTAGTTCACGAAATGACAAACAAAATTTCACTAATTATATCATCATTTTTAACTTTTCATTTCACGTTATCGTTCTGATGACACGGCTTCGGCAAAATCAATTAACGTTAAATCCTGAAGTAAACGTTATTTTTGGTCATTTTTTGAAGCTGTAAAAACAGCTTCAGTTCACAGTAAAAATATCATTTCGAAATATCATGCAATAAAAAATCAATGGCGTGCGGGAACTTTTTCATAAGTTGAATTGAGTTTCAGTGTAAAAAATAATGAGAATTAAAATAAAAACACAACTAATATACATACAGTACGTAGTGTGAATGTCAACGCACTGTTGTCGTAAAGTTACAACCTCAAATATTTGCAACTCACAGTTGACCTGAGGCTGCAGAACTGAGGCAGCAGGCGCGTATTTCCAGCCTCGTGGGTAATGAAATGAGGGCAAAATCTCAATGGACATTTCAAACTTTCACAAAAGCTGCAGGGGCTGCCAATTTATGCGTTTTTGAAAACTTATAAAATTATTGAAATTTCTGTGAAGTTGAGATGCTTAAGCAAAATAGTCAAACTATTTTGATGTTTCGAAACAATGATACGTATTTGACGAGAGCTAAAAATATTTTGAACTAATTCTCACAAGAGAAGATACGATTTATGCATTCGATTATTAATATACTGTATTTTTCAAAACTAGGGAGATATTTGTACAACGACTATTTTACAATACATCGCTTAGTAAGTCCTTTGAAAATTTCCAAATGTTTAAACAAACTTTTTCGTTATGTTCTCTATGATTGCAGCTAAATCTTGAGACCGTGCTAGCAAATTTTTGCAATCGTATCCATTGGAAATTTTTTTTCCAGTTGCAACAAGACGGTTCAAAAGGATAATCTGTTTTGAAATAAACACGACGAATCTGGCTTCAGATTATCGTTGTACACGGGAATTTCATTCCTAGAACTTTAACGTAGGCCTTCGAAATCTATTCGTTTTCGAATAATGATACGTCTTCTTAATAAAACTTCACTATAGCGAGCAAGAGTTATTTCCAATGATACACGTACAAAAATATAAAAAACTAATGCCTGAAATTTACATATTGAAAAATGTTTGTAACCTTCCAGTCTTAGGTAAATGGAAAAAACATCGAGAGCGGGATGTTTGCAATCAGCTGATTCTTATTCGAAGTAACCAGAGGCTTTCAGATTTTTGAACGAAACATCGTCGTATTCAATAATTAGATCGTAATTTGAGAACAGGAAGTTAAGACACGAGCAGCCTCTCTCCATTTCCAATTTGCTGTCTGAATTATGTATATTATCGTCACAGAAGCCAATTGCGGGCCCCAAACTCTTCGTTTTACAAGCGATTTACCGGCGAATTTCACACAAATGAAATCATTCAGCCGAACTCGCGCTTGCTTCACTTGGTTCTTTATATTAATAAAAGGACATGCTCATTGATGCGTTGAGTTTGGCATTGAAATTTGCCCATTTTTCAGACTTGAGAAGGATTAAATATTTATTGAATGAATTGAGTATTCGAATAATAGTAAGGTGTATTTTTAGCACATAATCGGCCGCCTTTTTATTCAGTCTCATTAGCCTACTGCTTTCATCATGCTTAAAAAAAGCAGTGTTCCTCACACTTGTGTACCCTCACACATGTGTATCAATATTTCCATGTAAACATGACCCTTAAATAGTTGCGCAAACAAGATCACAGCTTTTGACTGCAGAATGATCACATTCACACCGTTCAAAAATTAATGTTCGAAAACCTTTTCCCTCACAACGTAGACAGAATGTCATCATAACCACAGTTTTAAAGCACGATTATCGCAATATGGGCAGCATTAACGAAGGGATTTTGGCCGTTCCGCCCCGGGAAGACCTGATGGCGTGCAGACGACATCAGCTGACAGAGGTGACAGAGTCCTACCAGACGCCAGAACGCTGGGCTCGGTAACAGCATCTGCAGAAAAAGAATTGCTTCGAATGTGGTCAGAAACGTTCTGGTTTAAAATTCTCACGTAATTAAAATCTGCCACACGAGAGAGAGAGAGCAGATCAAAGCCTCTACTCCTGTGAGTGATTTCTCTCCTGCAAAGCTGGCTGTCCTGTATTGAGCTGGAAAATGACTATAAATGTTTCTTAAAGCAATGATACGTAAGAAACTATAAGCTACTGGAACAGTCAGTCAACGTAGATCTTTGGCTTATGCAATGATCCCTGAATGACTCAAATTTAGTACATATCTTCGAAAAATCTGTATTTTGCTTTGTGAATATAAACTCCAGAACTCAGTGAAATTGAAAAGAAAAATTTACATCAAGTGGTGATTTCTCTCCAAGCTCACTGGGTCGAAGACGACGTTAAAAAGGATGACGCAAAGGGACTTCGTCGTCCGCTTAATTTAAGTCTTTATTTAATGGGTTGGGGAAGACTGGTGCCATCTCAGCTCCAACGAATGAGTTATATTAAAAAGTTCATTTATATTTTGCGCTCAAGGGGGGATAAGAGAGTAGCAGCGAAAACTTTTGAAACATCTGTTTCTGTCGTTGGTAGCAGCTCAGAGTGAGGTAACATTGATAAAATTGGATAGGTAGTTTGTTAGAAATGAGGCAGCGATATGAAATAAATTTGATGTCAAGCATGAGCTGTAAGACAAGAACCCATGAGCCGTTTTGGGTTAACATAACTTATCTGAAATGTTCAGAGTCTAGATGGAATTATTTTTGTGGCGTTCCATTCACACAGAGACGATAAAGTTCACAGTCTTTATTTTTTAATAGAGCTCATCGTCCAGATGCGAGGAGCGGGGGAGAGAGGGGATTTCCGCCAAGATTTGATGCAGAAAAGCTGCAGGTTTCGGAGGGACTCGAGGCTGGAAGCTGGTGGGAGCGCAAGCGTTTCGTGGGAAGTGGGTGATAGAGCGACAAGTGTGGAGTGATGGAAGAGTGCGTGCACTTTGTGCCTGTGTCGTGCGATTATTAGGGTTAGGAATATTAGGAAAATTAGGAATTGTGAATGAGTATCCGTAGCTTGCCGTCAAACTGTACAGAGAAGTACACTATTGGTTTCACGTCAAGAGAAACTCTATAGTCAATAAAAGTAGTGCAAAACTCTTATGGCTTATAGTTAAGGTTGAACTGTGGAGGTTCTTCCTAATTTAAACGGCTAACCACCCCGAAGATGAACATCAAAGTCCGACGGCTTCGGTTACAAGCTCAAAACTGCAGGATGCTCAGTTTTTACAATCGAAATGAAAAAACGCGCGGGCGAAGACTTTGATTCATCAACGAGCGCCTGGGTCTCGCCTAACTGGGTTAAACTCTTTTCTGTCGACTGCAAGAGTTGATCTTTTCAAACGACTCAATAGTTCTGTTTCAACTTTGGCTCAAAGTTGAGTACCTCTATTCCCAGAGACAC
Organism: Orchestia grillus; assembly: GCA_014899125.1. Classification (NCBI taxonomy): domain Eukaryota; kingdom Metazoa; phylum Arthropoda; class Malacostraca; order Amphipoda; family Talitridae; genus Orchestia; species Orchestia grillus. Next base: position 19,812 of record VOMN01014224.1, read on the forward strand.
AATAAACTATGTTCTTAGATATACGAGTACGGGTTTTTTATGGCCATCAGTGTTGAGAACAATCAATGTCGTAATCAAAGTCCCCAACAAGATACTTAAAGGTCGGAAAGTTTCATAAATAGATTTGACAGTCTATTTTTAACATAATATGGAACCTTAATGTCACATGAATGTTTTTTTCACTGTTCGCGCCAAAAAAACAATCTCTTGCCCTTTGTACAGCTCAGCAGCATTTGATACAAAACTTCAAATTTCTTCAAATTAACGCCGTCGCTGGCCTTACGCCCACCTTCAAATTTAATTAATTTTCTTGTGACTTCTTTTATTTCTCAAAATAAAATTAGAGCTCAAGCGACAGCCTTCGAGGGGGCAGAGGCCCTGGCATGGCGGCAGGAGCTGTCATATTACATGAACAGTAATTATGTAGTTTATGAAAGTTACTTCGGCATGAGTTTAAAATGAAAGCACAACTGAAAATTAAACAGAAAAATTAAAATGATTGCATTCAGATGGTGATTTACTGGAAAACTTGAAATAACTAGTCAAAATTTTGATCAACGTGCTGGATTTTAACTCTTCTCGACTGAGAAGCCTCGTTAATTATTAACTAAGCCGCTCGGGTGCTTCTCGACTGAAAAGCTTAGTTAATTACAATTTATGCTGCCCAGGTGCTTCATTGGAATTTTTTCCAGTGTGAAGCCACCCCCATTCTACTTTAGCCTGAATGAGACCTTGTTTACCAAACGCCCCAATGAGCTGCCAACCCAATTCTGGCGGTGGGCTTGGTCAGTACCTCCTATATGTCATAAATATAGGAGGCATTGGTAGGGTGCAGCTGTCGCTGTCGCACCCACACGCCTCCTGGAGGTACGTTGTGACGTCAGCGAACTCGGCACCCGATCCTGCCTCTCAGACGAACACCACTCTGACAAAGGGCCTACTCATGAATCAGAATTAGCATATTGCTGTAATACTATCTGTATTATTTGAGCCGAGACTTCATTCATTCATAATTCATCTGTTTGATTTTAAAAATCATCGAAATAAACGAATTTTTTTCCGCACTATGGGAAAACTAGGGTTGAACATATAGCTGAGGTAAAATGTGTTAATCATATTTCTTGGCTACCTGCGATTATGCGTTTTTGTCTTTTTTGCAGCAGATTACTTCGTACGTGTAATACAACATTTTAGCATGGGAGGCTTAAGAACCCCTGAAATACATTCAAGAATCGTACAATAAAATACTGTGCTCTCACAGACATCCACAACTTAGAATCAATAACACTGTAAGTCAATAACTCTCATTGCTTCAACCCTCATCACGCATGCACTCCTCGGGCTCTTGGCTGTCAACGCTGCTTGAAGACGCTATCATGCGTGCGCTAGTGAGAGCAGGCGCAATAAACAACTGGAGGAAGAACTCAAGTCCGCGACAAAGGCGGCTGACGGCGGCAGCACTTCATGGACGAAACGCCTGCCGCGTACGGGCGTCGTGCGGCCCTCAGACGCCTTCCTCGACGGCCTCAGACCTGCTAGGATCATTAATAATCTTCACCGCTGGCGAATATTCCGGTTTCATGAATGGGCTCTTCAGCATTTCAGGAATTGTCAAGTGAACGCATCTCTCGAAATAATAGAGGTTTGAAATGAAGAGGAATTAAAGAAATACCTGAAACGATTTGCTTAAGAGATTTTTGTTTGCAAAGTTATTGTCATTTGCGATCCAATGTTATAATTTTTATCAACATGTATTATTCTCGACCATTCTAATGCAAGTTAAATTGTTTTATTTGGTTAAAAAAAAACGATTTTGTCCATATCTCCATTGATGATTTACGGATCACAAATATATTGGCGCTACTTCGTCGAGGAATAGGCTTGTAGTCAAAAGAATGCAGTCTGTCTTTAAAGAGAACGTGCGAATAATTTCTTTGACTATCCAAACATGGTTCATCCGAGCAACTTTGTGTTGAGCAGAATATTATTCTTTTCTTTGGTATAATGAACGCTATTTCACCGTCAATATCCTTGCAATAGTTCATGAGAACAGATAAGTAAAATTATCATGCTCCAAGATTATGTCGGCCCTATTTCCAAATTCGAAAACGCTTTTGTACACCGCTGCTCTTAACGGCAACAAAGAGATACAGATTACTTCCGGTTCCGCTATGCCCTTACCAAGAGCCTCGAAATTTGTTTCGATTCATCGTGAAAATTTTAACCTGAGTTTTGCAAAGAAAACGCGTAACGAATGGTCGGTGAGAATGAGAATTTCTATCCAAGAGGGAAGGGACAATTAATATTCCAACGCCGCATGGAGGGCCGTTATTGGCAAATTCCAGCCCGGCTCTGTCGAGCGCCACCTATAGGAAACCGGGGCCAACTCCACACCAAAATTACTCGCCTGCTTTCAGTAACTGTTTAAATTTCTTTGGCAAAACGTTTTGAGAAACTGCTTGAACAATACTGAAGAAGGGCTCGACGTGCTACGCAATTTCCAGCTTATAATTGGAATGTGCACTTTGACTTCTGTAAGTGAAATGTGCCATTTAAGTAATAAAACCATGTTCTGCTTGCAGATGAATGACGGTGAAAGTAAAGGGTTAAACTCTCAAAAAATAGGTATGCACCAATGTTGCACTGTATTTCCAATACAGAATGATTGCTCCACATGAGAAAACAATTCTTTTTCAGTTCCTTTTCTGAATGACGAATGTTATGAAAACTGTGTGATGTTCATTTCTTCCATTTTCTGCAGCCGTGAAGGCCACATTTTTAAGGCTATTTAGAGTAGAAGACGAACAAATAAATTTTGTTGTGGTTGAATAAGGAAAAGCGAGTAACACTACTTGCGTTGTAAATTTGTCATTGCTTTGGTGGTCGTCTCAAACGATTTTGGAGTAACGTAGTTCATTAACCCTACTTGATAATTGGTGCGATAGAACATTTTGTAAAGTCCAACTTAAGGTGTCCTGAAAGACTCTTCCCAGAGAGCAAACTCCCAATTTTACTGAGAATTAGCGGCGTAGTTTCCCTGCGTGAGGGTCACTGAAAACAATCGTGGGCTCGTCATGACCCACGGGGGGGGTTGAGTCGGGCTCCCAGGACAGGATAAATGACTTACGTAACCATCGTTTCAACGACAGAATGGTTCATTGCATGATATCAGGGCAAATTAATAACTGAGATCGTGAACAGAAGCATGGTACAGTTTTGAGTTGTAGGTATGAAACAAATTAATGTTCAGTCGAGAGACTCAAAAATCGAAATTTGGGACGCTGATTTTGAAAATTTCTTTTGCAAGTATTTAATCGCTCGTTTTTACAAGAATTGTGTGCCAAAAACTATTGTAAAATTTCACCTAATAATTAAATAAAAACATTAAAAGACTCAAAGTTTTAGTTTACTGTAAATTAAGTTTGGACTCAACCTATGTCTGGCTCCAATTTTTAAAAATATTGTTTTCTAGTGTATCTTGATGCATCCAAAAACAATAATAACCATTGTTATGTACGTATCCAATCAATATACTTAAAATGAAATATCGCCGAGTCACACTGAGTCATGCTGTTGAGTACTCTCAGAGTCATGGTGTTGAGTACACACTGAGTCAGGCTGTTGAGCACGCACTGAGTCATGCTGTTGGGTACACACTGATTCATGCTGTTGGGTTCACACTGAGTCATGACGTTGGGTTCACACTGAGTCATGCTGTTGGGTACACACTGAGTCATGCTGTTGAGTACACACTGAGTCATATTGCTTCTGAAGCATCCAGCAAGATCAACAATGGCTTGAGCGAAAGAATTGTCGAAATGAAAGCTTTACGAGCTTGCTTTCGTGAGCAAAATTGTTGACACGAGTCAATTAAAAGTTTAATGAAAAAAAGGTAATATGAATTTTTGGAGAGAAATCAATTTGACTCAAATTCGCCACGTTTTACTGACTCATAAATACTTTAGTTGCCCAACGCTGCATACAATAATAAAATGTTGTTACACCATCTGCACGTAAAATTGTTGCTGTGATTAATTCGACTCATGGTTTGAAAAGTAAGTAAACTCCCATTATTTTTTGTTAGTTTATAGTTTACAGCAATACACAACAATGCCTTTTTTGTTGAACAAATATGTAAAATTGTCGTATGATTTTCGGTAAACCTACTATCAGACTGAATGAGGATAAATTTGCATGCAAACACAGCAAGATGTACCCCAAAAGGTTCAAGTTGTCTCCCCACTAGACGTCGATATTTGCATGTATAGGGTGACACAGAAAAACGTGAAATTTGGAAATGAGTAGGGGCAGCCTTCAGGATGTACAGGACGTAAATTTGGAACATTATTGATTTGGATAACTATCTCATAAAAGATAAGTTGCAGTGGTTCTATTACTGTCAATAAAGTTATTTTGATGGATTTTCTCCATTTTTATTGTTTTTTTATAAGTTCCAGTTTCTCTGTGTCGCCCTGTACTTAAATGTCTTTTGGAATGTGGGAGGGCGAAGTAACACTCTTCCAGCGATGGCCCATAGCACGATTTTAGCATTACTGTTGTATTCTTTTGGGTAATTTGTGCGCTGTGAACATACTTTACTCCCTCTGATGCGGGGACCAATTCATAGGAAGTGAAATATTGGCTCATATTTCCCGAGACTTTATTGCGGTTGCATTAGTGAACAAAAATGTGAGTCGTTTTAACCTACGATAGGAAAACTGAGTTGAGGTAACCACAAATGCGGACTTATTTTGGGACAACAGCTCAAAAAGAGAGGCAACGGGACCTGACACTGCTTTTCAGTGGCGTGTACGTGGGTCAACCACGTGCTGCAGAGAGGACGACGCGTTCGACCCTCGCCAGTCGTCTCCAAACTGGCCTTCGAGGTTTTCTTATGAATTCTTGATTTTCAACTTCAGTATTATCGAGCGAAGTCCTCACAATCTCCTCGCTTTCATAAATTTAGCTGTGCTGCGTACTCGTGACTTCTGCTGGTCCGACCCTGCTCTTCTCTGAGCCACGTGCACTGCCACACGTGCACTGCCACACGTGCACTGCCACACCTTCACTGCCACACGTGCACATCCTCACGCAAGGACACATGCAGCTACGCGGTCCAAATAGCTCGGGTCATAAAAGAACAAGGAATTGAATTATATAGTTTTCGGCTACTTCAGAGCATATTGTAATTGTTGTATTCCAGAATTATTAAATACTGTATTTTTATTTGGTAGTCTTATGCACTCCTGAAATAGAATTGACATTTTATGTCCTACATAGCTTGATTAAGAATAGACCATTTTTTACTTGTTGACCTTAACGGTTTGATCTACGGCACACATCATAACGAATCATTTTTGAATGAAGCGATTTTTTGTCTATGTATTGCTTTCAAATTCTCATACGTGACGATACGTGCCGGCTCAAGATCTTTGATTTATTAACGTTTTTTTCTTTTCAAAAAGGTATTTGCAATTTCATATATTTCTATTTAATTTATTCTCCTATGGTTTTTCCAGTTCATTTTATTATTATATTAGTTCGAAGCAGTACTTACATACTCATAACATGTGGGAATGTCCCTTAGTTTAATAAAATTAGCGGATTTCACAGAAAACAGTTCAAATCTGCTTCGATAATAATCCGCTGAACTATTACCGCTGGGACCCCAGGGGATACGTTTCAATTTTATCAGAACACAAGCTCCGGCGTAATTTCAAGTGACACTCGAACGGCAGGATGGGAATACAAGTATCTGCCATCTTTTACACAAACTTCTAAGTTCCCTGATGATTCACAATTTCGTTATGCACTGTGGCTTAATGTCGTAATACCACACAAGATAGTCCATACTAGTTTACCTAACACTTCGATGAGGTATGGTAAACCAAGCCAACATTCCTAGACACAAATGTGAATGAAGTCAACTTGGAGACCCCAATTCATCTTTTGAGCAGCGCTGAGCCGATTGCGTGAGTCTTAAGGCCTGATCCCCGCATTTGACCTTCGTATTTTTGTGTCATGTCACTACCGAAAGCCACTTCACTTGACGGTTTTCATGTTCAATCTTGAAGCTCCTTTTTACCAGCGAAACGTTTACTGGTCGGTACGTCAACCTTGACTCTGTATGAATTTGGCTTGCTCAGTATTTTTACGTTTCTTACTTTGTGTGCCGATGAGATGCCTTGTATCAGGATGTAGTGTTCTATGTTGACGTTGGGCTGTGCAAATTGTTTTCACTAGAGCTACCAGTCTCCTAAGAGTGATTGCACAATACTGGAAGATACAGTGAATGCTCTACCCAGTTAGCTCCAGAGACTCGAATACATTTCTTTAAATTGCTCTCCACGCCATTTCCCGGCTACAATGAACTCATAAATCTGTTAAAGTCGCAACAAAGCCTTATAGTGAACAAATCTCGCCATAAATTTCTACTTAAACTTTGCTACTCGTTTTCAGCGGGAAAACTAAAAAGAAAAACCTGAAGTATTCCCTCAGACCTTTGATTGGGAATATTTTGGACGGGAAAATTGTGAACTCGCTGGAATTTCTTCAAAACGGGCGCGTCCTTTTATCAGGTACGTGGGATGTTTGATTCGTTGTCGCTTTCTGAACCGGGGCTACCCACTGAAGGCGATGGTGGGGCGTTCTCTTGTACATCGTACTTTGTAACTCACGTCCCTTGTTTTATATCACGCGCCGTAGCGCTGACACTGATAGCTAAAAACATGTTATGATAAGAGTGCACGTAGCAATATAATAATGGTGCATAGTTTAATAACTCTTATAAATAGCTTCACATTTTACTTAATACTTTAGCTATAACCACGAGATCACTACGGCTCTTTTTTGATAGAAGCACAACCACGTTCCGTTGGAACACATTTTCTTCACTTTATGGAGAGAATGTTCGGGCCATAAAAATGTTTCCTCATTCAATTCTTATTATTTTATTATTTATGCTCAATAAGGAAATCATTATTTTTGACAACAGTATTTTAGATTACAGGATCTTATTTAGCACGATCTTTTGACACAAAAATAGCTGCACATTTTGGTTTCTAATGAGCTTTTACATTGAACGTCGAAGCAAAATTTACGCAACTTGGCGATGTCATCGGAAAGAACCCCACGAGTCCTAGGCTCAGTCAGAGTAAATACGGATATCCCAGTGCTCAAAAAAGCAGATTGGTATGAGGTACATAAACTGCAACTGAATAGATGATTAGCCGCTGGGAAAGTTTCAATACTCAAAAAATGATCCCAAGATGTGGGAATGGCTGTAGCTAGGGTAGAATAACGCTAGCGATGACTTACGAAAGTGAGAAACCCCCTCGTGAGTAAAGTTCTATATTTTTTCCTTGACACGGAATGGGTACTTCACTTCATGACAAAGGCGACGTCAGTTGATGTGGTCTGTTCCTAGGGGGAGCATTGAGAGGGGACTGTGCTCATTTGATTAAAGGAGATTTCAGCCGATCTCATTCAGCCCAAGTGTTTTCGCACGTTGTTAAAATCAATATTACGATTAGATTGATTTTCTTTGTGGTTACATATATCCCAGGCATCGTTACCGGCGCACGGCACTTTTGAAAAATGTGAATAAGGCAATGCATGAAATTGTCGTGGATCAAATAAGGATGAAAGGTGGAAAAGTTAATTGGAACACCAAGAGTAGCTCTCGTAATCGCTTGATCTCGACCCAATTACGTCCTGTTGAGCGAGTTGAGAAGGCAGTTCAAAGACGTCCTCCGTCGCCCGTTTAGCATGTGCGTAATAGAGCAGATTTTCAGTAAGCTGCGGCTCATGATTCCTCTGCATCAACCCAGTCTGTCTTGGCCGACCCGTAGATATATTGGAAGAATAATTCATAAAAATGCTTAGATATCCAAAATCTTACATAATTATAGATACTCAGGCGGAACTGTTAGACTGACAAGTGTGCAAGTGTTATGAACCTATTCCAAGATGGAATCAGCCAGTGAAAAATCTAAAAAATGACTCTAACATCTTACTACAACACATTTTTTAGTTGTACAATTAGCTCAATATTTTTTACCAAATTCCAGTACGCCAAAATTGCTAAAGGATAGCATAAACTCATTGCGCTGTTCTAACGTTGAATATAATCTTCATGTTCCTCATATTTTTGTATTAAAAAACAATCTACGCTTGTTTTAGCATAATACAAACATCAAATTGCCACACTTAAAAGGTTGAAAATGTACTCAGGACCTCACTCTTCCTCAGCTTTTAACATTTCCCTACTAGGTCGAGGCGCAGTGCAACTCTCAGGGTACAGCCTCAGCTGCACAGCAGCCGTTCCGGTCTCGCAGACCACACCAGCGTACCAGGAGTTGGCTCTGGAATGAGGTATAATTTAACGCGGGTACCTTTCCTTACTTTTGCCCCTTCAATTATAAATCTAAGTTTTTGTTATTTTCGCATACGCAATTATGTTCTTCATAGTAGCATGAATATACTTGAACATAAGTTGGCCGGGGCTGTCTCATAAAGATTTGTACATGCCAATGAAAATATCTCGCACTCATCATGCGTGTTGAATCCCTCTTGTACTCAAATCGTTTGAGTAAAAACGACCTAAGTTTCACTGAAATTTTTCATAGAAGTATAGCATCCAATGGTGACAATTAAATTTGACATCACTTGTTTTGTCCTGGCAGTTGCAAGCTTGGAAATTAAACTGAAGTATTTTTTTATTTGTGCTGAAATTATTTTTAGCGTATTCTCTGGGATGAATATTCGTAACTCCAAATGAATATGTTTGGAATTTGTGCTGTGACCGCTTCCCTAACCAGAGGCTTAAGATTTAATGAATAACTGCATCTCATGAAAATACTTACAAAAATCATGCTTTTTTTCCATGGTCAGTAGAGTTACAAGCGTGAAGACAAAGTCTTATTCTTTCTGCAAAGATCCCAAAGTTAAGAGCGTAATAACTCGTCTTCATTGCTATTCACACCTCTTGAACTCATGCAAAGTTTAAACACAAAGAACTAATCCTTTGCAAAAACAATGATTGTAGAAGCCATCAATATCCCTTGGCAAATTTGAGCCAGTCTTTGTGTCTCACTGAGTAAACGATGGTGCAGACTGTAATTATTGCTTGGTTCTGTGGCAAACATCATTGATCAGAGGCGGATGTGCAGCATTTTCCTTCGTTATAAATGCTTGCAGTAAAGTCGAACATTTTACTTTCCTTGGTCTTTCGTTCAATCCTCTGATAATCCTCCAAAAGGTTGAAGCTCTTCAGGCTACTGCAGCTGAAATCCATGATTTCTGGAGATATATAAATTTGTTTAGAATCCATGGCCGTTGACGATTTCCAATTGGAAAAGCTCGGGTGTTCATTGAGCCTACATTATGTAAAACAAATGTGTACTCATAATTGAACATAACGAGATCCATTTATTTCCACAGTTTTCTTTTGAAAACTGAATGCAATACTGAAACAAGTCCTCATATAGACTTATTTTATATCTTTACACAGTGGTCTCATCTCTTGATCCGGTTCACTCATCTTTTACAATTTGAAGGCCTTCATTATAAACAAGAACGCTGTATACTGAACGGATTTATAATATTTAACACTAAAATATTACAATTCATCAGTAATATTTGGTTAGGTTAGAACTGAGGTTCTTCTTATTGAACCCTATGTTGTTAAATAATTTTCTCTCTATTTATTGTTCAAATAATCAACTTAGTAATAGTAGTGTTCTATGATAAATATGTTCTCCATAGCAGCTTCTATAGAGTAAAACGAAACCCCATCGTCACATCATAAAACTAAATTACCGACTCTAATTTCGGCAGTTTCAGCTTTCTGAGCCTGGCAACAGATGTGGCAGTAGAGTATCGCCGTAGGGGGCATTTCTTCAGAACAAGACCTCATCAGCCGTCGACTTGGTCTTCCATCACGCGCTCAGGCGTTGACTCAAGAAGTTCATTAAGAGACACCTCCTCAAAGGTGGATGTCTGAAGCCGCCACCCACCATTTGTCCTCCATTTAGTGCACGTTCACATCCCTGCCAAACAGCTCCAAGTTATCTCCCACTCCGAGGTCCAGAGCAGGTCCTCGCTTCGGTAGCAAAACTTCGCCTCTCCCCGCCAACCTTGTGAGTCAGTCGTGCAAATGCAAGCATAGCTTATTTGGGACTAAATCAGAAACTTTAAAAAGCCCATGTTTAGCACGTGTAATTTACATAGTTTAAAACTTTTGTATTTACACTCTAACCAGGAGTTAACGCTCTAACTAACGCCAGGTGGCTTGATGCAGCCGTTCTTATTGTATGACAGTAAAAACAAAGAAGCCCAAAGTCTTTGCCCGATGCTGGAGAAGCATCAAATTATAGTGCCTCATTTGGGAATAGAACTATTTGCGCGGGAAAAATGTCGCTAAATTTACGCACAAGCTTAAAAATATAACTTCTTTTAGATTTAGATGGAGGTTTCTCTCAAGATTTATCATTTCATTCACTTTATGAGAATAAAACTAGACGATACGGTGAGAGTTTTCCTTCGCTTTTTTGTTGCATTTCACTGAGAGTCATTGGCTCGTGACCTTCACAGACCCTTGAGCGGCTGGTAGGCTTGCGGTACGACGCAAAACTTCCCAAAAGAGCTAAGCTGCTGAACTATTTTTGTAACAAATACCTGTTCAATCGCACTATATACCCTGTAATTTTCCTTCTTTTTCTGCATAATTCATACTTCTTCACCGTACTAGCAACACTTGATTCATCTACTCACCACTCTTGATTCTCTTTTAATCTCATACAGCTTTTCCCTAGTGATCATATTTTAGGAGAGCCTATGATATTTACAGGTAATCATCATCTGAATCGAACCGCTTAAATCCAAAAGGCCCCGAAAACTTGAGGCCGTACAGACACGTCTATTTACATAGGATCGAGATAGTGAAATATTCGTTTGCTTTTCCGTAGACTCAAATTCAAAAAGAAGTTCATGAATTAAAAGCTACACGAATAATAAAAATACTTCAAGTTTGATAATTTAGAGATGGGTCCTTTAAGTTAATAACAAGTACCATTCGACATGGCACTGATGGTATAGGATATTGCAATAATTCGACTTTTGTTTTGTCTGTAACGGTAGCAATGTTAGCGCAAACCTCCTATGTTGACGGAAGATTGGATGAGGTTCTCACTCGCCTGCCTAGATTATCACAGAAATTTTCGATAGGGATCGAATTTCACATTCGTGGTGACAACTCTAGCTAAAAATGATACCTAATGTTGACTGAATTGCTTTCGAGTGACAAATTTTTCTCACTCATTTTAATGAGTATAATGTGAAATAAAATAAATTTAGTTGTTCAGAACAGCTCAGAGTTTACTATGGCATCATTTGCTAAGTCTTGATAGTTGGTATTGTTTACTGAAATGTTAACAATGGATCAAGCAGTGCTCGGTACGGGAACTACGATATTTCCAAGTCTGTAATCCCAGTCCTTTCTTGGAAGCTTGGTGAACGATAGATCCTGTCATCTGTTTAGTCTACCCGTAAAAATTGCTGGCATCTCCAATTACCAGCTAAAAGAGTAAAGACAAAGACTACCCAGTCTAAATATGAGTGTCTGCAGGCTCATAGACACGCTAGTTGTGTAGCAGTTATGTAGATGCGACAGCTAGACCCAAAAATTAGACTTTTTTAAACACGTGACTAAAATTCACTCAATTTCTCTACAATGCAGACCAGAGCCACCACTCCTTGAGAATCACTAGCCAGATAACGAAAATGCGTCTTCAAGCCGGACAGAACTGAACATGCACCTTCAAGCCGGACAGAACTGAACATGCGTCTTCAACCCGGACAGAACTGAGCATAAATATGGCGGTGAGGTTTAAATTTCTCGTGTCTGCTATGCTGACGGTGAAGCCTTTGTCTCGGTCGAGCCATTAAGCCTGAGAGCTGGCACTCGGTAATAAGTGGCTCGCGCTCCTCCATCGTTCCCAAGTGCTATAAAACTCATAGATGCTTGCCATGTCCCCTCCTTCCCTTAATGGAATTCTTCTGTTTTCATGGGAAATATCAAATCTCGAGCAACGCAAGAATTATAATCGTTTTGTTTTATTTGAAAAGCTTAAAAATTTAATTACAGTAAAAGTTCGAATAGCTCAACAAGTAGCCTCGCCTGGGAACAATGCGAGCATTTTTGCTCTAATTTATCAGTGCGACGGCTCTCAACACAGGGCCTGGAGAGGCTGGGACCACATCAATGAGTGATGCGGCCTCTCAGAACTCGAGTATCCGTGCCTTGTTTTCATTTTGAGATCAAACAGTTGTCTTAAAACCTGGCTCAATTTCAGTCGTGCAAGCTATTTGCTCGTAAGCACGTGATATTTATACAATGATTATATTATATCTGTGCTGTAATATTCAACTTGGAAGGCCCCAGCCCTACATGCAGCAAACGAGACCACGCAACTGAATCGCTTCCCTAGGCGATCTCCATGGCAGAGATCGGCTGAGACGGATGGGCGCTACGAGCGACGGAGTCGGGCAGCAGCCCAGCAGGGACTCGCGCTCGTTACAAACGAGGCATGTATAATTCTGAAGCCATTATTGCTCTGGCCATGCAGCTCTAAGTCTCCTCATGGAATGAATGAGTCAACACATTTCGCTAATGAATTGTCTCATAATGTACAGCTGGACGCAACTTTTAAAGGTGTCAACTTTTAATGCCGCAGTGGCTACTGAAGTTGTTGACGCTTCGGTATTAGTGGGAATCAATTAATCATATATATATATATACTTTTTATAAATTATGGGTTACATTTATTACAAATATTCATAACATCGAGAATATGGTCATATTTTGACGGTAATTTCCAGATACGACGGAGTACAGTACGATCAAGGGAAATATCTCGCTTTCTAATGCTGAAATACATCTTGTCAGTTGTCAAACGTGTCAGATAAGGAGTACACGTCGTCTCGAGTGGGAGTGCAGCTGGGGAGGCGGGAGGGTGGCGGGAGGAGTTGCTGGAGCTCGTCACCGCCGCCGCAGCGCCGCCCATATTTCATGCAGCTACTCTGGACTTGATGCCCTCATTTCCTGAAATGAGGGCATTTTCCCGCTCGCTCGTTAGATTTGAGAATGCGATGCAGTTTTAAAGTTTGCTCCGCGCTCAAATTTCAAACGAATAAAAATAGAGGCAATGGCAAAATTAGACTTTAGATAAAGCTGACGCTGAGCACTATGAGTTTGAACGAAGAATTTTAGGAGGACGAACATAGACACGAAGGGAAAAAAGATCGAAGTTTGGAGCTTAGCTGTAGTTAGCTCCAGCTTCCCGGTGTGGACGGCTCTGCAATAAACTAGGCCCAGGATCTGCAGATCCCCACATTAGGAATAATATTTATGAGGCCGTTTATTTGAATGCCTAATAGGTTGCTACTGAAATAAATGGAGGACACTTAGGGCTGAGGTTGGGACAGCAAGCACGATGTGAGCGGTGTAGGCAACCGTACTAGAAGATCGCTTCATCACGCCAACTTTTAAAGACATAAAAATCATGACGGACGGGAGAGCGCTGGACCCTTTCCTCTCGACAGGAAGTTAGTTTGGATAGCGGCAAGGAACGTTTAATGTGAATGTTTCAACGAGAACGTTCGATATTTCCATGTCATTTCCAGAAAATTACAGCTCGTTTTAGAGGTTTTCTATGCCTTGCTAGTTGTTGGTGCCACATCTAATACATATTCAGTTACTACAATTGTTGTCGTAAATTTACTCAGACAGTTTTAATTGGTCAACTGACAAAGACACAGACTCTGTGAGATCAGTATGAATAACAATCGAAAGACTATGATCTTGCAGAATAGACAACAAATCATTGGTATTTTAAATAATTCTGCTCAGTATTGTGTCGCTAACCGACACACCTAAAATATGCGCAAAAATGAAAGAGACGCTATCGCGCTCCTGCGTTCGCTATTAATCGCTTACTTGAAATCCGCTCCGATAATAGGTCTGGGAACTTTTATTAAGTCAGTGATTTTATTTGTGGGAAAAAGTAAAATCAATAGATATAGTGTTACTGGAAACAGTCTAAATTTATAATTCCAGCGAAGATTCCTACTGAGTAAAATTAAAACACTACCACCAGTAAAAACACTCACTTCAAGGAACCAGTAGCAGCACGCTGCTACAGAAAGATTTAGACGTAATCAATCATGAAGAAAATTCCCGCGATAAACTTATTCCGAGAAAAAAAATTCCTTTGAATGTTTTGACTTCTCAATTGTATAAATAGTTAAAGAATTCGAAACGAATAAAACATCAAGAGAGAGATGAAAGACGCACCAACGAACAAAAAAACGGAGATAAGCGTTCGGCTGTCGCGAGTGGGGAGCGTTGTTGTTGGCTGTAGTTTGCTTTACCCGTCAGACAGTCTGTGCGCGGCCGTCTAGTCTACACACTGCCATCTAGTCTACACACTGCCATCCAGTCTACACACTGTCATCCTTTCTACAGACTGCCATCCAGTCTGTACCCCGCCATTCTGTGTGTAAACTGCCATTGATTGTATACACTGCCATCTAGTCTGCATACAGCCGTCCGTGGTACACACTTTCGACTAGCGCGTAGACTGCCATCCTGTCTGCACACTACAGGAGGTCGCCACAGGGACGCGTCCTCTCTTCCACCGAGTCCTAACGCGCACCGGAACTTTGGCTCGTCAAATGTTGACTAGTTTGAAGTGAGGGCTCCAGTCTCGGTGTGATTCAAATCACCAGCAGGATGCTTTTTGCAGTGAGTGATAAATTTGAATGGATTACTTTCAGACCCTCTCACAACGCTTCCCTCAAGAGCTCCCACTAGACGCAATTTTCTAAAGCCTCGCGCTCAGCTGTGATTACTGAACGCATTTTCAGCTGCAGTGCAAAACGAAATTGACCGCCGCGCTATATTCTAGAGTTTGTGGTATTTTTACTGCAGCGTACCTTTTGAATACTATGAGCAGGCAATGAAAGCAAATCAAATGCATGACAAATAGTGTTTGAATAATTCCATCTTGTCTTTCAATGACGTTGAATTTCAAAAGGTAGAATGGTGACCGCATTTTAATCAACTAGCTTACACATTTCTGTAGTGACATCATGTACAGAATACGTCAGACGAGCACGTTTCGTAAAGTTTTTGTCTCTTTGATCTGTCTGAGCAGCTATGTTTGACCTTGCATGCAGCGAAGCAATGTAAATTAAACGTGAGCTCAATTTCCCCGTTGAGAACACTGGACGACTCGTTGGTGATTACGAGTTCCTACGGCCGCCCGTGGATGCGTTCACAATAAAACTGGCCCTGCAGTTGCCAGAATTTGTTTCCTGTAGCGTACCTCAGGATAATTAGACGCTCAATGCGGAGGATTTTTGGTGGTTTCCAAGCTAATCTCGTCACAGCGTTATGATGCGACGCTGCAGTCGGCCTACCGTACAGCTCATTTGCAGTCATACTTATACACTGATGGGATATCTTTCAAACTACTATACAGCCAGGCAAAAAGAGTGTGTCATTACTCGCCTGTGTTGGATGGGATTTTCTTGAGCAGGCTTTCAGCAGCTAATTAATCAGGAATTGAAGCGAAAAAAGTTTTACATACATGCAATGAAAATTGGAGGATTTCCTACAAAACGCATATTGCATTTCATGTGAGCACAAAAAGGTACAGCCTAAGAGGTATCGTAAGCGAGTAATTGTGCGCACCGTTTGAAATTTGCTGCGAATTTCTGATCTCTAGAAGGCGCATCCCATCTTGTCACAGCCCTGCCCTGTTATATTATTTTATTACAATTGAAGGAGTGTTTCAAGAAAAGAGATGAAGATCTCGTTGAGGGGTGAGGAAGATTATTCAATATCTGTTTTAAGGCACTTTAAGCTACGTCCGATTGATGCGATGAGGGTGTTGTTCTTCCATACGAAGGGGATGGGGGAAAGCATGATTGTTGTAATACGATAGGTATTAGTATGCACAGCGTAGTGGATAAGATGCTTAGCAGAATTTTAGTTATAGGCTGAGAATGGGTGCACAAGATGGGAGTGAGAAGGAACAATGTATTTTGAGAAGAAGTATATATTGAATAGATAAGATATTTACTGTGCGACAGGTGTGTGAAGAGTATTTGGGTGATGGCAACGATGTAATTTGTGTCTTGATGAATTTAGAAAAGGCGTATGACAGAGTGGGTAGAAAAGCATTATGGAATGTAATGGTGGGGGAAAGCTGTCACATTAACTAACGAGTTCTAATGGGCTCTGCAGAGCTTGCGTTCGAGTGAGCAGCGACGCAAGTGTGTGGCTTGAGGAACGTGTGAGATTGAGGCAGGGGCGTGTGATGTAGCCGTGGTGACTTCACGTGTGTATGGATGGGGCAGTGATCCACTAAGTTAATGTGAGGACGCTAAGTAAAATTTGGCGACCTGTAGATTGAGGAAAGGTTATCGAGTGTTGGGAGGGTTAAGAGGAGTCTGAATGGACAGAGACTGTATGAAGTGCAGGAGCTTGAATACCGTGGAGGTGAGTGTGTCTGTATGTGGGGGATACGAGATGATCTGACCTGTGGATTGGTGAAAGGCTATCAAGCGTAGGGAACGTTAAGAAGGGTGTTGTAGTGAGGAAAATTAAGCATGAAAGTTATGAAAAACGTATGGTAAAGT
>VOMN01014225.1:0-11893 GCA_014899125.1 Orchestia grillus
TTCTACATAAGAGGCTCCTGTGACAGCTTTCCGACCTTCTAAAACGTGTACAAGTGCGAGCATATTTTATCTTGTAGGCATTCGGGTCATGGGAGCATTCCACGTGTTTTTTGAAATACCCTCGTAAAGCTGAACACCCGTAACCCGTTGGGTCACTATTTTAAAGTCCCGCGTTAGCCTCCACTGATTCTTTTAGTCTTAATAAACCGTAATATAATAACCGTAATATAATATATATATATATATATAAAATCGTAATATAATATAATAAACCAAATAAACCGTAACCATGATATGAAGGAAACCCCTTATCAGATTACTGAGAGATGAGTTTTGAATTTCTGTCCTATTTTATTACGCGAGAGTTTTTACGGTTACAAACAAGCAAGCAAGATATGTTAAGTGGAGTTTTAGTATTATACTAGATTAGTACTGAACATGGCACCAGAAATGAGCCAAGCGGCCCATTCTTGGGTTCCTCTGTAAGTCCCATGTCATGAGACACCAATCACGCACAGGCAGACACGGCAGTACACGTTAAGTAGGAGGAATAAGAGACCAATAAATCTGTTAGTAGCCGTTAGTTAGAACAGTTACATTCTGGGTGTTTACCAACTTTGCGGGACCAGATTCGTGAGTGGAGTTACACGAGTACACGCACACCACAATTAGTAAACTTGTGCTTGGCAACAAAACAAATCCGCCGGCAGAACGAGCGACAGACACACACCCTGCCCCAGGACGCACCTGTACAGAGGTGCCGTGGTGGTGACGGCCTCGTCGATGTCGAGTTCCTGCTGCGTGGCCTCGCTCTGTTCCACCAGGGCCCGCAGCTCCGCCTCACGCTCCCGCAGCACCCGCACGCTCTTGTTCACCTCGTTCTCAACATTAAATTGCTCGTTAGTTTGAAGCTCCCCACCTACACAAGACGTGAGGCACACCGAAAAGTAGGGACCATGCAGCATGGACTTTGAAAAAAGCGTAATTCATGCACAGGTATGTTCCCACACGGGATCACCTGCGCATAGAAACAGGAAGGATGAAAAAGAAAAGATGAAGAATAATCAACAAAGGCATGAAAACGAAAAGATGCAACGAAAGATAGAAGTCCCAAATTTCTATCTATGACAAAGGTAAGCTAACAGCGCCCCAGTGAGGGCGCTAGTCCCTATAACATAAGAAACCAACTGAACCCTAATGCCTATGACCTATCCTGTGTCCCTGAGGGGTCGTACACTGTGAAGGGTCTACATTGGAATGCTTGTACAGGCTGACACAGAAAGAAAAACTGTTCCAAATTTTACAGCAAATACCAGGCATTTAAGCAAAAAATCGGATCAAAGACCACACGCGTACGTTCTTGTTCACCTAGTTTTGAAACGCATCAATCATTGGTGAAGATCGTTGTATCTACAGTGCGCTGTGCTTCAGTATCCAAAGTAATCATTGGATAATATTTTGGTATAAATGTATGATTTTGAGAAAAATAGCGTGGTAGAGAATTGTTCAGGCTATTTTTGAATTATCATTCTCAATTAAGCATTCAAGTGAAACAAGATTTTCTATTTTTAATGATCTATGCACATATATTTCCTAATTTAACAATCCTTTGTTCATGCAAAGGAACAAGAAAATTAAGAATCACATTTTTAATCTGTATTTCATCGATGGAATATAACATATTTTTGTACTCAATTACTGAGACCAACGAGATATAATCGAATGGCAAAAAACTGATAATTCTATGCAGGCTACCAGCGAACTTCCAATCTTAAATAGGCAGCCCNCCTAATGAGACGTCTGTCAACTGCTCACGTCAATTGAGCTATCTCAGATGGTTTGATCGATCGACGAGTACTTTAAATTGCTTCCCACATGTCATTCAAGTTTGAATATTGCATTCTATCAGAATAAACCTTCGTTCTGACAATGGGCCAGAAATATTCCATGGGATTCAAAAGGGAACTGTTCGGAAGCCGCATCATTAAGTTGTGCCTTTTGAATCTATGGTATAACAGTCATTTGTTTATTGATTATCAGTTAGTTCAATGCTCCCCACCCACATGAAGTGTGATCTAGGAGAGCAAAGAGAAGAAGGGACCATTTAATATGGACTGTAGAAAATGTGGAATCTATGCACAGGTGATCCCACACCGGATTCATTACGCATAGAAACAGCAAGTTACGAAGGAATAGGAAGAAAAGACAAAAAAAGAGATAGCAAAGAAGGTATGAGAATTTAAAGAAGCAATGTGGGCACGAAACACAAGAGTCCTACAGCCCTATCTATACCTGAGGTAACCTAACAGTGCTCCTGGGGTCCCCGGTCCTCCACAGCATAGGATGAACAAATCTAACCCTATTGCCTGTCCCATGCCCCTGACGGGATTAAATGCCGGAGAATGAAAGCTGTGCCACAACCAAAGCAGAAGAATCACACACTAAATATTAAATATTGTTGCTACTTATTTTTTCATTAGTTAGTAGTCTCCATGAACTAACATTTATTTGATATAATTTTGTAGGTTTCATCACTGATATTACTGATCTTTTTACTTATGTACATTGAACATCCAATAAAAGTAATAAAAAAAACGTCTGGTCCTGATAGTTTTGATCACCACTATAATTCTGTGCCCACTCTTCTCTTTTGGTTTTGTTTGCTTCGCTCATCGTGAGCCTTTTAATGGGACTCCTCATTTTAATGATCCTACACCTGGTGGTGTGACCAGCTGTTGGTGCACCAGCTGCTTTAATAATGTTCTTGCTAGTAGAATGAGGAGTTTCGGAAGTTTCGAACGTTATTCTAGGTATATCACTTCCCAATAACTTCCGTAAATGTGCTCTTTCTGGAGCCTTTGTGCAGGTTTTCATGGAAAACACAAATTATTTGATTGTACTGTGATCACTGTGTAACGTCTTGGATTTTGGATGTTTCTAGCGTTGTAGACATACCAGTTCTAAGCATGAAAGTAGTCTTAGCATGATCTTCTCCAGTAAGACGAAATTTCTTGTCCATTTTTAGTGTGAATAGTGATTTTGCTTAATTTTATGGGACAGTTGAAATGTTAAAGTTTCACATGCTTTAAAGAACATGACAATTAGAGTATAATTATTTACTGAACACGTAACACTACTACAGATATTACAAATCTTCAAAATTACTCCTAATTACTTTTATATGATATAAAAGTTACTTCAGTTAGAATGTAATATTGTATAAATCTTAAATAGCACTACAAAAGCTATTTAAATGCTTCATTTAATAAAACATACATGCAAGATCAAGCAGAACTTGCTGTAATGTACCGTGAAGCGCAGATGTTCGAATGCTTTTAAGGTGACACAAAAAGAAAAACAAGTCGAACGTTTACAGCATATTTCAGGTATCTATGTAGTATATTTCAGGTATCTATGAGATAAAAATGGCACAAAGACTGCTTCAAAGGATGTAACGTGGTTAATTTTGGTTTCATAACCCAAATGCCTCAAATATTTTATTAACTTCCGACAATTTTTTTCGATTCACTCTATACTTGTCGCACACGAAAAAACAGGTATCGTATTAACTGTGGACATGTTCTTTGACCCTTCTCAATGTGGAACTCTACTCTCCTTCAGCAGTAATAAAATCTGATGGCAATTTAAATAGGAAAAATCGTTTACACCAATTTTATGAAACAATTTTTTGTCAAACTCTGAAGTGCTTAACTATTTAACAACTTGCTAAACCCTTTCACTACATGAAACACATCTTCTCAGTCATCAAAACGCCCACCATTCTACGGTTGATCTCCTCAGTCCCACATCCTTTAAAAGCATTTTCGATGACTGAGGAGATCAGCCCTACAAAACGAAAAGGCTAAAAATTCATCACCTACACAATCAAGGTACAGGGAATCTGAAGCTAATGCTACCAAACCAAGCCACCAACCAAGTCTCCCCAATAGGTGCGGTGCATTTCACTTTGATACAGTGCTTCCTTGGCATGCAGCGAGACGTTAGAGAAGTCACAACTTTTACTTAATTCTGACATAACGACACCTTTACGATATAGAGCAGATTCTCAACCTAGGGTCCATAGCTTTTTTTGAGACCACAGAAAGGTTTCAGGGCGACCACAGAAAGGTTTCAGGGCGACCACAGAAAGGTTTCAGAGCGACCACAGAAAGGTTTCAGGGCGACCACAGAAAGGTTTCACAGATGTCAATTACTACCACAGGCTATTTAAACTTCCACACAGACTGTGACTCAAAGAAACCTTACAATATTTCGAGAACTGCTGTAATCGGAGAACGTGAAGACATATCGATTCGCCTGCTCAGCCTGGAGTTTGGCGATCATGGCTTTGAGTTTATCTTTGACTTAGAATACAATAAATATAATACACGCCTTACAATAGGTTGAGAACTACTGAAACTGAGGTAAAACGCTCATAAATTTACCTGCTCAGCCTGGAGTTTGGCGATCATGGCGTTGAGTTTGTCCCTGCCTCGCTCGAGGTCCGCCTTCTGCTGCTTCAGCACAGCCAGCTCGGCCTGCGCGTCGCCGTGCTTCTCGCGCACCTTGTCCCGCACACGGTCCCCAACCGCTGACACCAGCGACAATTTGATGTGTTCCTCTGCAACACAGTGCACCACTGCAACACATGTGCTACACACGCAACACACAAATGTGCTTCTCTGCAACACAGTGCACCATTGCAACACATGTGCTACACACGTAACACACAGATGTGCTTCTCTGCAACACAGTGCACCATTGCAACATATCTGCTACACACACAAAACATGGATGTGCTTCTCTGCAACACAGTGCACCACTGCAACACATGTGCTACACACGCAACACAAAGATGTGCTTCTCTACAACACAGTGCACCATTGCAACACACTTGCTATACACGCAGCACACAGATGTGCTTCTCTGCAACACATCTGCTAAACACACAACACATGGATGTGCTTCTCCAGTGCACCATTGCAGCTACGCGAAGACGCTTCAGCGGGTGCCATGCAAGAGCCAAAACTTGCCATCAAAACGGACATGTATTTACATTTTGAACTGACACGCACTTCGATAGGTCTTTAACTTACACCACAAACTTTGCTTTTCAGTATTTCACATTCTGATTAACCAAATTCCTCGATCTTAATGTGTTTCTTAACTTATGAAGCATTAAATATATAATATCACAAATCTACAATACCTCAATTAAATTGTGTCTCTGTTCCCTCGGAGGCTGCTCATAATCAAGGATCACAATGGGAGGTACGCACATTACCAGATGAGATATTCGATAAAATATTCATGAATTTTAATTTTCTAGTACATAGGAACAGCAGCCAAATAAAATTCTGACAATTTTATAGATCAACTTAATACACAGTTGTATTGCAGGCTGAACCTCTGAGAATCGGAAATTTCGGGACTCGAAGCTTGCCAGACCAGTTTACTTTGTTGTCACTGTCTTTCCACTCGCAAAGAAGCACTACAATCTCAAGTCAAGTGGAATCCTAGCAAACAGAACTGTTATTATGAAAGTGTGGCCAACTTCAACAGGAAAAGCACATAGGATTCATTTATCTACCTCTGAATTAACTTCTTGGGATCTGACATAGTTTGAAATGACATGTGAAAATTATCTCTGAAAAAAAAAAAATTCAAATAATACAAGCTCACCTGTTATGGTGCCCGTGTTAGGGGGTGGAACACCACCTCCAGCTGCCTGTGTGAGCAGTAATTTTTGAGCACATTAGTATTAAGTACAATGTCAGCTGGGCACACGTATTTACAGTATGTTGTTTCTGTTCCAGGGTATTCAACACACACACATCTATGCTGGTCTCTGTATCCAGGCACAAAACACCCATACGATTGTTTGTCAATATTCTCCAACATACAACACACACTAATACATATGTTAGTTTATGTTCTCAGGCACACAACCCAGCACAATCTCACAGAACACTCGAGATAATCTTCTGCCATGAGTGTCAGTAGTTCTGTACCTATTTCAACTCTCTGTAGCAGTTTGGACTCCATCTTATTTTTTTCATTACTAATTCCTCAAGATCTTACAAGTCTCGCACCTGGGCCTGCAAATTTTCTTAAATGATAAAATATAAGTCTCACAAAACAACCCTAGGGACTGCATGTCATTCAACATACCTATACCTTCCATTCTCCAGTCCTTCACAAAACCTATTACCAAAACAATAACATCGCATTATGGCAATGAGTAGGTAGCTATATCTAAGCATTTATAATGGTAAATCTGTTGCAAAATTATAAATTTTACATAACATTTGTTGAATCTCATGATTGACTTAAAAGTCATAAGCATAGTGAATAAAAAGATTCAGGGTACATACTTAAAACCCGAGGTAGCCAACTTGTCTACTAATGCATTACTGCTGCAAGCCTTAGGATAGACAACTCTATCAACCTCATTATGTGCCTGGTAATAAAAATTTAGTTGGGTTCTTTCACAACTACATTTTATTTAAGGTGGGTAACTTAGCTCTCTTTAATTCAATCCAATTTTATAATACACCCATATTAATAACTTCAATTTAGTTATGCATCCAAGCATATAAAGTAATATCAGATGAGTTTTCCACCCACATATGGTAATTGCCTTCTGTTATGGTATACACCTTTATACTTCAATTCAATTCAACCTGGTTACTCACCCCAACAATTTACTTGAATCAGTTTGAAGAATTCCTACAATCTTCTTCTGTTGGCTACATACGTGGTCCTACAACTCACCAGGTGTTACACTCCTAGAACTCATGTTTGGTTGCATAAATGATACAATTCAGCAGAGTTATGTATTTGTAAAACTTTCAAGAATACTTCACACCCAAATGATACACCAGTGAGATTGAGCAGCCATTCAACCTACTTCACTTGGCTTGTAGCCTTCAGAAGCAGGAGGGTATGGCGTTGGGTAGGGCAGGCCACTTGAAGGATATGGAGGGTAGGTAGGTGCTGGGTAGCCTGTACTGGATGGGGGATAGCCAGCTGCAGGTGGGTATGGAGTGTACCCTGAAACATAATTGATTAGAAGTGAAAGCATATTTACATGGACATACCAACATTTCTTGAGTGGTTTTCACAAAGTTCAACTAATGCATACCATTATTATACTCTTTTTTTTAGGGGAGGAAAATACTAATTTCTTTGAACTAACCAATGATAGTTCAAAACATATTAAAATATATATAAAATCACAATTTCAATTTTAGATTAAAACAATTCCATCAAAATGTCTGCAACTTGCACAATAGTTAATGTCTCAAAACAATGTCTCGCCAGTTTAAAGAGATGTTTCAATAAAATTATTCTCCAATAGTCAATAGCTTATAACTCAAAAACTTAGCAAATGGATATACATATCTCCATTGGAAATTTTTTCCATTCTAAGAAATATAAACCAGAATATGCTTCCTGTAATCTTGCCTTGGCTACCAAATTTTCTAGAGGAAGTGTCTGATGGACAAATGCAGCAATGACAATCCTCAATAAAACCTTCCAGGTAGATAATATAAGTACTTCATGATTAATCTGAGAGCACTACTTTTAACAGGATTGATGAATGTAATTAAAAAAGGCTTTTTAATAATAAAAATGAGACACAACATAACCAATTCAATAAAAAAATACCAAGTGACACTTGTATACTATTTCATACAAAAAATGTAAGTTTAGTTTCCTAATAAAGCAACCAGAGAATGAACAAAAATACTTTACATGTAAAAAAAAATACTCAGTTGATCATACACACAAATTTTTGAGTAAGAACCCAGACAGGATAACAGCACCTTCATCAATGACTTATCCCATCCTCAATGCAACATGCATACAATATTCTGTTCACTAAAAAAGCACAATAAAATTTTGGTATCCTAATTTATGCATGTGTGTAAAGCCCGTGGTAGCACTGGCTTATTAGTGAGTACAATGTTTCCAAATAATGGCACAATTACAGTAACGTAACTCAACTCACCAGCACAACCATGAAAAAGAACTAGGTGCAAATTCGTCCTTAGATTACCTACACAATTTGCAACATCAAGTCAAACATATTGATTACAAATATATTTTGGCAAACCAATTTTTATATATTTATTTCTATGGTAATATAGAATTAAGATTACCAGAATTCAAAATTAACACTAAGCTTGTTGGTAAGGTTGGTAAGGAATTTATGTTAGACCCAAAATTCCACTATCACAGACAAACAAAACATACAAAAGATGATGCTAATTTTACTGACCTGGCTGAGTTGAGTAAGGAGTGGTAGGGTAGGGGGTGGCTGCTGGAGGTTGGGCAGTATTCACTCCCGATTTGGGCTTGGCATAGACAGGGGGCATCTCACTGAAGGTCATGATCATGACCTGCACTAGCCCCATCAAGTCTGAACTATTCTGAAATGACAAATCATTCTAAATAGAATCAGAATAACACATCCAGAAATAGAGAGGAAATCAATCTAAAATGAGTCAGAATACATTCTAAAATGAACAGGAAATTTTTTCTAAAATCAGCTACAATACCGCATGTACCATAATATATTCATTTTCAGATGTTTTACTTTTCTCTTTTTGAAGTTTGTTTACAAAAAATCCAAGTTTGAAGAAGAGGGTGATTATGCTTATGAACTTTGAGACATAAAGACAAGCTTTTGTCAAGTTTGCTATTTCTCTCTCTTCATACTAATGGTTTTAGTACGATCTGGAATACTTGTATGTATTGCACCTAGGAGCAGTTTAAAACTGAGCAATGCAATGCATTCCCAGCTTGAAGAAATTCTACTTAAATTCAACACCCTTCATGAAACTTTTATGCAACAATGAAATTTGATTTTTATTACCGGATTCCACTCATGTAGGTAAGGCAAATAAACTTTGCCATTCTGATCGACATGTCTTGAGGCCTTGATGAGCATGTCGGATGTGGGCTTGACGAAGGCCATGGGAGCTGAGTACGGGTGATTGTCCAGCAGCCACAGGCATATGGGGATGTTGTATGTGCTGCCTGGTTACAGTAAAGGTAGAATAAGGGCTCAAATATACACTCACTGTTATTAAAACCCCTACAAGTACGCATGTATGCAAGTTGATTTGAAAGCAAAACAAACTTCATATGAATAAAATAGATCTTTCACAATATTATTAGATCAATTTTTTCACAAGCTAACTGTGGACTTTAAATGGACTAGTCTAATTTTCAGAAATAGATATGGTTGTAGTAGTCATAGTAGTAGTAGTAGTAGTAGTAGTAGTAGTATTAGTACTAGTAGTATAGATTACAGCTCATCAGTGACTTGGACTAAGTCATGCTAAAAGAGAAAAGACCATTTAGCATTGACTATAGACCATGAGAAATCTTAACACAAAGTGTGTTCTACATAGGTTCTCCTGTGTGGAGAAACAGCAAATTAAAAATGAAGAGGAGAAAAGGTAAAGACGAGATGGCAAAGAAGGCATAAATACTGAAAGAGCAAAGTGGCCATGAAAGATAGCAGTCCCAAAGGCTATATATCGCTGAGGTAACTTGACAGTGACCCCCTTTGATGCCCATTCTCATACCATACAATAGACACACCAACTAACCAAACCGTACTGCATATCCTATGCCCTCCTGAGGGATTGGAAATAGATTATTATGAGCACCATTGATGTAAGAAAGTAAAGTAAATAACAGAATTTCTTCTTCAGGGACTAACGGTGGTGTGAAATATTTACTAAACTCATATTTCACTAGACATCAATCATAGAAATAAATTATAACAAAACATTTTTACAAATGGTAGTACATAGATGTAAAATTAAAAGACAGATATCACATTCTGTAACATTTGGTAATAGATGAATCTTTGATGGTCAGGTTTGTTGACTTTTGATGAGTAAAACATAAAAACTCCATACTTAGAAATAACATCATTTATTAAGTTATGAAATCCTTCAGCACTTTACAAGGGAAAACATCAATGGACTAACACTTCATGAAAGTGACTCATTTAGTGACATGAGGGCAATCAGTAACTTCAGGAAAATAAGTGCACAGCTTTAGAAAGAAATTAATACAGAGTCTCTATTAAATTTTGATCAATTTAATAGCGGTATTTTTATGCCTGCAACTTTGAGTAAAAGTGTAAGAACATGTACTTTGCTCCCATGATAGTGCCTTGGCCATGTTCTCTAATGAGTGCTGCAGTCACTATCAGTTATTTTGAAAATGAACCAAATGGAAATTTCGGAAATAGATTATTAACTCTTTTCTTTAATTTGAAAACAATTAAAATTATTAAGAACATGACCCAAAAAATGTAACAACAAAGCTCATAGTTGTTGTAAACAGCATAATTTTTAGCTAAAATGTTTTCCCATATAAAGCCTTAATTTACTTAATACTCTCACAAGCAGCATTTCAATGGCTTTCTACTACCAAATTCCAGTATAATGGCTAATATGTTTGATGAAGCAGAAGAGTCCCTTTGATATGTTACAAACCATGTATGTCATTAGGAGCTCATACGAAAGTATTGAAACTTCTTACAGACTTGTTTTGCATTTATTTCAATTTCACTGTAATGAAGACCTATACCTACATTAGCAAAAACTTATGTACAATTTGGCATACTACCCATACCAAATAAAAGAGCTGACACTGAACTAGGTGTAACTAGAATTGGGAAGCAACTTCCAATTTGAAAGGCCCTTAGATCTATAAAAGTTGTGTTTGTATGAAACAAAGCAAACAAATACATGAGAGAAGTGAATACACTTATGCAACACCTATTCATATACAATAGTTTAAAAATACAACTTGCAAAACAATAAGAACATTTTTGCAAAACCCAGTAAGTTTTACAACTGCAGACTCAACAATAGGTTAGTAGCTCAATAGTAAATTCATACAATTAGTGATTCTGTCAAGACTCCTGTTGTCCCACTCTTTTGAGGGAATTAGTTTAAATATCAACTGTTCCATTTCTTATTTTTACCAAATCTTCCTGATTTGTCCTCACATCACTTAATGTCATATAAGAAAGAAGCCAATAACAGATCAAAGTTTTAAATATTTGAACCCTCATTGCACAGTATTATCAATAGCTGACAAATAAATTTAGACTAATCACTTGTTTAAAAAAAATCAAAACATAAATACTAAAGCAGGATGCAATAAATGGCTACAAGACAAAACCTAAAATCTAGGTTAAAACCAACATACAAACACAAGTCTTGTCATGCAGGTTACAAAGCAGAAGACAGCAAGCCTATGCAAAGCTCAGGCAATTAACAGCATCACAAACTGAAGCAGCACAACACTTAGCAATAAACTAGTTCCATTCCTAATAATTCATCTTCACCTCATGAGACCTGCATAATTAACAACTTTTTATTAATTTCTATGAGATACAGAAATAAATGTATTTCAGGATGACAAACTCAATAAGTAAACACTGAAGTACTGAAAATTGGTTAATTAAAGTAATACTCTAATACATGTGCACTCATAGTGATATAATTTTATTAGGAAATAATAAACAAATCTTAATTTTTTCATAAAATCATCACCATAAAATTCAGTAAGCAGTACCCATCTGATTCATTGAAGTTAGCAATATAATCTTAATACCTCAAATTACACAGTCTACACAAGCAACAATTGGTAAATATAGCAGTATGCACTGAAACAAGGAAACCTTCAAGTGATACTCATATCAAATTGGTATTTGCATTAGTTCAATAAAAAAAAAGAAAAGGAAATGTATGGGACTCCTAACTCTTTAATAAATGAACAACCCACTTTTATGAATGTCTCTGCTTTCTTGCAACATATTTGAACAATTTACTAGAAATATTTTACATATAACAGT
>VOMN01014231.1:0-20615 GCA_014899125.1 Orchestia grillus
AACCCTACTGCCTATGGCCCAACCCTACTGCCTATGGCCCAACACTACTGCCTATGGCCCAACCCTTCTGCCTATGGCCTTGGCACTAAAAGTTAAAGATATTTTTTTAAAAACAAAGTTACCGATAATTATAATTATAAATTTAGCTATATGAACGCTTAAACATGATTTGTGATTCCTATATACATGAAGTAGGGGCATTTAAAAATGTTCAAAATGGGNTGCCCTAAAAGCCTTGTAGCTTATTCGGGCCCACATGTGGTATATAGCTCACACATTCCTCAGGGGTTACTTTTGATCGACTTTCCATGAACTTTAAAAATAGTTTTTTTAACTCTGTTACACCTAATAATACAATGTTTTTGATACAGTATTACTTAAAAACAACGCAAGCACAATCGCATTAATAAATTAGAAAATTGTTAAATAGTTGAACGTTAATTCATAAGTGTCCGACGTTCATGTTTCGATTACGACATCATAGTCGCACAATGTACTCGTATAATGACCTCGTACCCTCATACTCACAGCTCTATAGGTCCATGGCCCCTCCCTCTTACCAATAATTAAGATGTTGTCATACATTTACAATGCGGTAAATCTCTAATGCTAACGAAAATTCAACACTCAGGTATGCATTTTACAACAAAATGCTTTAGTTGTAGCATTGTCACATTTTATCAAGAGATGTAGACATTAGCCGAAAAATGAAGTCAAGGCGATTCTTTGTGGAGCAAAACTTTACTTGAACCGACAAATAGAATGTGACTGCATTGAGGATATGCGTTAATAGCGCGACTCTTGTAGTTTTGACAATATATTTTAACAAGGTAAACGAACCACAAGACTGAATTATACAATAAAAAGTGTAATCATGACGCTTTTCAAGCCCGCAATAAAGTTTGACAATATATTAGAAATCATTTCCCCAAAATTACTTTTACGTCACCCCTAACTGTAGTCGGACCTTGTTGCTGTGGTTTTGGCTATATACACCGAAATAATTTGATATTTGTCAAAGGAGGAATTTGCTTTCATACAAGTATTTACGTCCCGGCAAATAGAAGTTGGAGCATGGCATACCTAGACATTCTCAATTTGCATAAACTGCGCCACATCTACAAACTCATGCTGAACTCCAGACTTTCTCGACCTATTTGCTTACAAGCATTTACGATTTTCATTGATCAGTACTTCGACTTTGATACCCACGTGAAACTAAATTGTATGCACGTACTACCACTCACTTTTTTTACGCAAGCGAGTCAGGCTACCGATGTTGCATCGACACAGCGGCTATCGGCCGAGCGGTGAAGAACAGGTAACAACTGACTGTATCGTGGAGTTTCTTATCTTACGCCTTCTTGGCTACACAAAAAATACCCTAAAAGTCATCGACACACGAGAAAACAAATCTAAACTAAGGAAGAGCTTTTGAAATATGACACCCTTTTCTTTGCCAAAATAATATGACTTTTTAAAGAAGAGGCATGTACAAAAGAATCATGTCATATAAATAGTAAAACAAAAGTTCCAGGTTATGAAGGAAAAGTTAAAGATAATTGCGCTAAGTTTAAAATTCTGACGTTCATTTTTATAGAAATAAAAAAATTTAGGTCTGTCATAAGTCTACGATTATGTATCACACAGTTCAAAAGCATTCAATATCTTTGTAGCTCCTCCCGTGCCGAAGCAAGTTCAGATGGCCAGGACGTCGCGGTGAAAGGACACACAACTGAGCAGGCTTCTTCAAAGACCCTAATGCCACTCCTACCTCCCTCACCCCCTGCAGGTGTGACGTGCACACCTTCGGTACTGCCTGTTAGCGGACGCCTTGCATTTTCACAGTAATCGAAAAAATGTAAATTCCTTTAGATGATTTTACCTATCCATCCAGGAAATGTTTTATTCAACTAAAACCATCTGGAAGAGCGCGTTACAAATCAGTTTTTCATGTACTGCGCTAATAATTCGAAATTATCGATGTGAATAGAGGTAAGATTAAAGTTACAAATCCTAGTACTATGGCCGTTTGATGCTCGTGAAAACTCAAGCATAACTGGGGACAAATTGCCGTAATGAAGATCGGGTGTACGAAGTGTCAGAATGTTTTCTAATTTCCAGAGCCAGATTGCAGGAAGATTCATTTCATTATTTTCTTCTCTTTATGTGTTGACTACATTAATATAAAATAATGAAAATTGATGCTATACATCCTAGATTACATTATTGATCTATCATTTCTTAAATTCGACTTTGGGAATTTCACGATTCAAATTAAATGAGTTCAATGGAACAAATTCATTTTAAAAACACGTTGACCTTTACATAAAGATTAGGTGAAAGTATTCCACTCTACCAAGTACAATCTTCTGTTTTCTTCAATTATTTTTCTTAAAGCCCCCTACCTGAAAATAAATTGTTAAAAACGCGATTTTATTGCTTTAAAAATATAGAACCAAATTTTATTGGAGACATTAAAAACAAGGATCTGGTAACAGTTCAAAGAACAAAGCTCTGACTCTCTTTCCAGTAGCGTTGATATTGATGTTCGGTCGTTCAGATTTTAGTCTTTAAATATTCTTTAAAAATTGCACACAGGGTAGAGAAAAACGCTGTGAATTCCTCTTGGAGTCAGTTTTACTGATCTTTTTTAGAAGAATATACTCGTACTGTCGTACAGTATGTTTACATTTTACAATGTGTTGCGTCTACGCCAGGCCCAGTTAAGAATTTGGTGTCACACATTGGATATTAAAACAAAAAAAATTTATGTACAAGTCACATTAATCTAACAACGTATTCTTTCATAGAAAACACAAGATCAAGATACACGTCCAAAGTTTTCACAACTTTTACCATGGTTCACTCACACGAGAACAGTTATTCTTGCTCAACCTGCACCTCAACCGCGTTCATTCTCTTACATTCTCAGTCATTCAATCTACTCAAATCGAATAGAGTAGCCGTCGGTACAAAATGTCTTAATTATTTAGAACTTTTGAACTCCATTTATTTTTCGATGCACAAAATTGTTCAAAAATCATATGAACTCGTTGCCATTCAAAAGTTTACCAGCAGATACCTTGAATCAGAGGGGCTGTACAAAACTGACAGCTTATTTTGAATCGCTGTGATTCAGGCATTAGGAGCAGCTTCTCTAAAATATCAAGCACGGAGTCATCAGTATGAAAGTTTGATACGTAAATGTTCGTTTAGGGTTAACGGGGAAGACAATGATCTATTTATTTTCACAGTAATGTGTACGGTAAAATATTTATGTTCTTTCATATATGTGTGTGAACATAAAATAGATCAGAAACAAAAGAAAAGTGATTTAGTCGGGGTTCTTGTAATTTACCCAGGAAAGGAAAAATTATCATTAGGTATAAATGTAATTCGACACTGGAAAACATTTTCCAGGCCGCGTTGCACAGGAGACGCCAACAGCTAAAGGTCTCTGGAACAAATTGTCAAATGAATTAATCGATTATGAAAATATCAAAATATCTGTAAATATATGTTTAAAAATGGATGGGAGCACAAACAATTTTTTCACAAACATATTAATTCAACTATTTTTCAAAGTATTTTCGATAGAAAGCCATAGGTGAGAGTCGCATATAATTATGAACGAAGACTCCCTCATTCATTATTTCTCGCATTATAACTCTACGAAACTGGAACAAAGCTAAAAAAAATACTTGTAAGGAAAATGGCAGTCTAAAAAGATATTTCTTAGTTAAATTTATATCGTTGAGAAATATTTGTTGTGCCAGGAGCAGGCTCAAGAGGAATGGATTTTTCTCATCATTACGAACTGGCTTAACAAATTCGATGTAACTTTAAATTATGTTCTAGAGAGTGGACTTATGGATTATTTTAAGTGTACACAAGATATCGACTTCATCATGGTAAGTTCAATACACTATGAAAAAAATCAATAAACATATGGTACCATTGGATGAAAATGTATTTTTTAAATTTAAAGACTCACTGTCCAAAAGTTTATCCCGATAAAACGTTTCAACAAATCAGGACATCACTGAATTGACCAATAGTACGCACGTCGATGAAGGAATGAGTTTACGGGTGAAACCAGGATTAAATCTAAGTCTTCAATTATTGTAACAGGCTCTTCTGAGCTAACTGGAGCGCGTAATGAATTTTTGAAAAAGGGATTTTGTGAATAAGAAAATCAGAAAAGAGGAACACTTCCTTAGCTTCATCTGCTGATTTCATGTGGATAAATTGCCACAAATTTTTTATCCACCTAGATTGATCTGTTTTGTCGTTCGCACTTCCTATAGGCCAAAATTTATGAGAAAGCTATCGTCCCTATAAAGCTAAATGAAGTATTTAGCTCCTAAAGGGAGGTGTTGCCGAGTCTTGAAGAAACGGTTATGTGTGCAAAACATCATGCAAGTCAAGTATTTCAGAGCGTTATCTTTGTCGTCTCATATTTACTTAATAATGCAGAGAGCATAGAAACCAAACAAAATTGTTCACAAAAACATGGAAAATAATCGTGTGCAAAGCATATGTACAACACCACTCACTGAAATATTCTCAGTATAGTTCCACGGATCTGTAGTAGGTGACTAAGAGCAGCACTGAATCTCTTGCAGTTCTCAAAATATTTTAGTGGGATGCACCCCAACGATAGTAAAAGCAGTATGGCAGTAATCAATGTTATAAAGAAGTGAGTTATCTTTTTGTCGAAGGAAAATACAAGGGACTTCAACACTCTCTGAGAAATATTTACACTTGTAGTTAACGGAGTGCTGAGAAAAATGAACGACAGGAACACTTGCACTTATTGCGGCAACGGGGAATGCGGCAATATACAAACGATACGAATATCATTTATCCTGAGATAGTCATTACAGTGTGCCAGGGATAAGGAACGATGCGAAAAAGTGACTGCATGCGAACGATGTAAGGGATGCAGTCGAGCTATGTGATCACACATAAATTTACTGAAACAGAGGGGTAGTCCGAGGAACAAAAACCATTGACAATGAAGAAAAGTTATCGAGGAAGTAGAATATTCTTTTCGTAAAATTATGGGGTAGTATATTACTGAAACTTTAGGGTATACTGGAGAACCTAATCTATCACAAAGAAATGAATCTAAATTAACACGATGACGACATTTCTGGGATGCAGCAGCGTGTAGCGAACAAAGTACTCACCACGAAAAATTAACTCACCGAGTCAGCGATGTATATTTGGAAAGGAAGGGATTCATAGCTAAGAAACGAATGTACCGAGACAGTCGAGTGCACCAGTAATATAAACAGTTACAGAGAAATGATCGTACCAATTAAGTACGTACGTACCAAGGTAGTAGGGCCACCAAGAATGTGATCATTAACTGAGAAAAGAAGGTACCAATACAGTAGGGGCGCCTGGAAATGTGAACATTAAGAAAAGTACATACCAAGACAGTAGGGGTGCCTGGAATTGTGAACAATTAAGAAAAGAACGTGTCAATACTGTAGGGGCGCCTGGAAATGTGAACAATTAAGAAAAGAACGTACCAAGACAGTAGGGGCGCCTGGAAATCTGAACAATAAGAAAATAACGTACCAAGACAGTAGGGTATGCCAGAGAAAGACCATGTATTGTTCTCGCACTCGTTTATGAGCTCTCGCTCGGCGCTGCCGTCAACGTAGGAGCTGTTCGGACAGAGGTACCAGATGACCGTCCCCGTTAGGAACACCGAGGTCCAGTTGCTCTCCCAGTTGCTGTCAGGCTTCACGGCAGGGCCAGGACACGCTGCACGGGAATTATTTTCACAGTTCCTCGTACCATGTTTTAGTGGATGTGTCATTGCCAGAGGGAATTTATAGGCCTAAGAAAGACCACTGCAGATGTCGCACCCTCATCTCAAGTTAAAAAACAGTACTGTTTCTTTATTTTTATTACAAGAATTAATGATTGCACTAATCAGTATAACTTCAAGTGGGCGTTTCTATTCCACGAGGAAGCTCATGGAAGCTTTGTCTCTAGCTTAGAAATTTATTGTTTTTTCTAGTGAAATGGCTTTTAGGATTTAAATCTGTTATAGAAACAATTTCATTCCGAACTAGATCAGAGAACTCGAAATATAATTTTAGACTAGATTTAAAGTCATTTGAAAGTGCTTCAACACTGGGTGATAAGTTTGTTGTGTGATAAAGAAAAGTTTATATGATATACAACGCTATAGTCAAGGAACGCCTTTAGCGTTAAAATAACACAAAAACAACTGTTAGCTGTACCACTAGCTCAATTTTTAATTTTTGATATTCTACGAATGTCAAAAGTCATCTATCATGTTCGTTGTCACCACATTTTGCAGAAAGTGGATTCATATTTTCGAACTCAGTGGTTGCCCGACTTACCATCAGTGCAGAAAAATCTTTCTGAAATTTCTTCCAGGGTCTCGTTGGTTGAGGTCACGCTCCATCCAACGTCGGGCAGGCACTGCAGCACGGCCTGGTTTTCCCCTTCGAGGGTGGCCATTTTCGGAGGGCAGTCGTAGATCAGGAACTCCTCCTCCCTGAAGCCCGTCTCTTTCTGAGGGATAGCGTTGCTAATATTCGTTGGAGGGTTCTGGTCGACGCACGCTGAAAATTGGACGAAAGTCACGGTTGCGTTCCTAAGCATGTTTCAGTAGCAGGATACATTTCTCAGATTATTATTTCCTTAGTACAAGTTTGCATCTGAAGTGCACATAAATCTAGAGCAATGCTTCCATACTTTGCCTGCGCACATTTCTTAAGAAAATGTAGTGAACATATTTCGAGTGCTTGTATTTGCATTGAAAGTAGATTATTTTCGTCCTCAAAAGCAAGAACATGACTGAGCATAAATTGACTTGGCATGTGATGAGGAATGCCGAATGCGCAACTAACAGAGATTACTCACGAGTGCCGCACGTCATGAAATCTTCGGGGAACGAAGTCCACGTTCCATTGTCGCACGTGATTTCAAGCGACGAGTTCATGTTGCCGAAAAGTTCTCCATCGGGGCACGAGTACGTCAACTGTACAGAGAGATGAAGTTATCGAGAGGCATTTCTCAACTCTCATCTGACATCAGATTCGAGGTTATCAGGTCAAATATTGCATACAATTGCATTAAAACCGAAACTTGACAGGAACTAACGTGCGAAACACATGAATATTCTCAGGTGAGAATAGGAAATGCAAATGTATGGCTACTACAGAGCTTAGAAATAAAATATTTTGGAGCATTGCGGGAGAATGGAATGAAT
This sequence comes from Orchestia grillus, assembly GCA_014899125.1. NCBI lineage: Eukaryota > Metazoa > Arthropoda > Malacostraca > Amphipoda > Talitridae > Orchestia > Orchestia grillus. Next base: position 7,265 of record VOMN01014231.1, read on the forward strand.
ACCTCCACGGCTAAAACTCATCCAAAGAGTCGCTCACCGTGACTCCTGCAGAGCGGGCGTAGCTGTTCCAGTCTGTTGTCGCGTTGCCAATCGGTGTTGGCGGCTCCTCCTCACACACTGGTGCCCGAGTTGGGTCGAAAACAGTCATTTACATCCGGAACTTGGGGTATGTATCATAATTAACGGATATAAATGTACGTTACAATGAACATCGAAATTAAACTGATGCTCAATGCATTAACAATGTTAAAAGAAAAAAACTATGAACTGTGTCGTACTTTTCCAAACTTTAGGATCAGATTTACGTTCAAATCTACAATAGAAATAAGAACATTCGAACTTTTCATAAAAATTCATTCGATGTTTTAACTTTGTCAAGTAGATAATTCGAAGAGAATAGTTTTGTATATAGTTTATTACCATTACTAATGGGTAATAAAATCACCATAAATTATCACATGTTCTGTTGAAACCTTTTAACTATTTTAACTATCATTATCAGTTGAATGGCTTAGCTAATGAAAATATATTTTGTTTTCTACTTCTACTTCAATTTCCAAAACACGATATTTACATTCACATAGGTAACATGCTACCCCAGTACTTACGACTGACACACTGCAGATCTTGCCTCTCGGAGTGCCAGAGTCCATCGTCCCGGCAAGTCGCGATTACACTGTTCGTAATGTTCGAGTGGTACTGGAGTCAAGAAGAAAAAGAACAGGAATGTTTGCATGAATTCATAGCAAAATATATGACAATCCCAAGCAGGAGTATTAAGCTAATCTTGGTCAGAGATCAGAGTGTAAGTCTTCGTATGCATACCCCACTGAGCGATATGTGTTCATACCCAAGGAATTATTGCACTATTTCAGCAGAGTTCCAAACACATCTGCAATGGTCATTTGGATAAACTTTGCTTTCAAATTCGTCTTGAACTTTAAAATGTGCCTTCCGTTATTCTTAAATATCTGATATGATGGGACACAACTTATATAGATTCATTCGACCAGCCCTTTTTACAAAAGCACAAGCAATAAAAGTATTACTTAAAGCGTTTGAACAAATTAAAAGACAAACACAGTTTCCTCTTAGTTCCTACAAAATGCATCTCTAATTTTATACGACACTTTTTAAAATTCACTTGATAATTTTTTGAAGATATCAATGGTACCAGCTGTCTCACCTCGGTAGTGTTCAAATAAAATCCTTCGTTGCAGGTATAGGTTATCGTGGTATTTACAGTGTTCTCGGTTAGGTTAGCGACCGTCATTTCTTCTCCAGCTGGTTCTATGGGGTCTACACATGCTGTGCAAAGAAATTTTTATGAGAAATAACATCTACGAAGGCTCTTAGATCGGCAAAAGTTAGAGAAATAACGATCTTTATGTTAGTATGTCAGTAATAAAAATTTCACATCATGACACTGCTAAAATATTCATAATATAAAATTTACCACAACATAGCACGTAAATAAGGGGATAAGGAAGATGACATACCTCTATAGCAAGGCTTGACTTTTGCCATACTCCAGCCGATTGCAGCGCAATGCAAATTCTGTAAGGTTTCGTTGAAAGCAAACTCATATCCAGGAAGGCAAGTGGCTGTGAGACTCTCATTGGAGACGTGCGAGTAGCTCTTAGAGGGGTCAAAGTCCGTGTCCGCATTGATCAAAGGCGGCATCACGATCATGCATTCTGCGCGAGACAAAATGTACTGAAATTTGGATTTCGCGAAATCTGGCAGAAAAGCTTTACTGCTCAACTAGACAATACTCACAAATTAAAAGTGCTATTACCTAAAGTACATTGAGAAACCATAAAATGAAAATCTATTTAGTAATTAGCATTTTTATTACGTTATAGTTAGCCATACTGTAAGCCTACGAGTATCACTAAACAATGAAATACATATTTTTGTCTTAACTTTGAGAGATATTTTGCGAGGTTAGGTGAAATGCATTCAAGGTGTTGGTGCCGGTAGAGAAAAAGCAAATGGAAACGTTTGAATGGAGCGTACGAGAAGAAAATATGAAGCAAAGGGATGATGAGAAGGAACATTCTATATACAAGGTTGGCAAGGAAACGCACCTAGTTTTGAAACAAGATTACTTCAAAATAAATTGACTCAATTTTTTGGGTTCGTTGGTATAACACCAATCATAGATGGTCACATTAAGGCAAATTTCTTAAAGTTAGGTCACAATGATTTTATGCTACGAAGAGATACTCTGAAAATAGTGTTCTGGTGCAGTAGAGAAGGAGATAAGATAGGGACGTGCAAGTGACAATCCTCACTGGCGCGAGACGAGCAGGGAAGGAATAAGCCTAGAGTATCCGACCTAAATGGCAACATATCCAGTCTTAGCCCTTTCCCCGGTGAGAGGCACAGTATAGTACTGCACATAAATATACATCACAAAATTTACTACTACAGAATTATAAATATAAAATTAAAATTTTGAATTTTACTCCTCAGACACAGAATTTCAGAAACCAAAAAGTAGAAAAAAAGAATGAAGGGATTTCCAAGAAATCTACTCTCCTAATTTCTTGCTTCCACTTCAAATACCGCTCTTGGAGAGCAGCCACACAGCCCACCAAGTCATTTTAATGGGAATTCTGTTGAGCTTTTCAGTGAGCTTCATGAAAAATAATTTTCTTGTGACACACGTTCACCTTCAATCGTTCAGCACGGAAGAAAAAAATAATCGCGAGGAATAATGTATCCATTACACTAATTTTTGGAAGATCGTACTGTGGTAGCATCTGAAGTCCCCGTTAGGGTACAGGTTGGTCCAGTTGCCGTCCTCAGTACACGTCGCTTTCGTGAAGTGCTTCAAGCCATTGGACTCGGACTCACAGTTGCTGGAATCGGTGCAGCTGCCCGCTGTGTCATTCTTGTTCTATCGTGCAGTCAGAAAACAAACTTTATGAAAACTCAACAAATCAAGTAACAATATATGTGAAAATTTCTTTGACGTATCTACCACAACCCGTCACATATAAATAAAATGAAAGAAAACAAAGTCTTTATCACCTTAATATCCCTCAAAGACTATTTGTTGCTTTTAGAATTAAAAATCATCATACTTCTTCACATGTTTCTTAAAATGACTCGCAATCAATAAGCAATTCATTTAATAAGAACATAGGTGACGCACGTTCCTAAACGCAGAAGTTACAGAAAGGTGAACAGAAGTCCTGAGTTCAAGACTTACAGGAGGAGCAGAAAGTCCTTGCACCAATTTTAGGTTGTATATAATAATGATTTCGAACTGTTTCTTTGATAGTTCGTGACGCTGGTAATGTTAAGCGATTCATCACATATCATACATTTTCAGGTTTATTCTTAAAATTTAGTATTAGTTTCCTAAAATGAGAAATAGAGAAACAATCATAGGACTTCACCGCGCAGGTAAAACCAATTCTGAGATAATTAAATTACTTCGAGTCTCCTAGTCAACTGTTTATCATGTTGTTAAGAGATTCAAAGAGCTTGGCCTTGCTGAGGATCGCTCGCGACGTGGTCGACCTTAGTCCGTTCGCCCAACGGAAGTGATTAAGGCAGTCCGCTGGATGGTAAGGAAGAACTCAAAGAGGTCAATTCGACTAAGGGCAAAATATATGCATGCATGCGAGTAACACTTCGATGAGAAATATCGTTAAAAGTGACCTTGGACGGTCTTCTTTCAAAATGAGAAAGCACTAATATCTCACAGATCTCCAGAAACAAAAAAGGCTTAAAAGGGCAAAATATCTTCTCAACGAGCTAATGGATGGCATGCAAGCTGGAGATGTAATTTTTCAGACGAAAAACTCTTCACAGTTGAGGCAAAACTCAATTCTCCTAATGATAAAATGTTGGCTAAAAATTCAAATGTCATTCCAGATTCTATAAGAACTGTTTATTGGCGTCAAAAATCTGTTTCTGTGATGGTGTGGGGCGCAGTATCAAAAATATGAAAATCTCTGCTTATTTTCGTTCAAGAGGGTATGAAGATCAACTCCATTTGTTATATTGAAGATATTTTGACTCCAGCACTCTGAGATGAAATAGCATTTAAAAGATGAGGTTTTCACGTTTCAACAAGATGGAGCACCTTCCCATACCTCAAACCAAACTCAAGAATGGTATCGTCATCATTTCCCAAAATTTTGGAGTAAGACATTGTGGGCCTCCATCCTTCCCCGACTTAAATCCTATGGACTTTAGTGTCTGGTCAGTGCTGGAAACCAAGGCTTGCACAAACGCTCAACTCAATGTTGACTTTCATGCCGTCATTGGGAGGGAATAACTTGAGTCCCTTGTTTCATTGAATGAATTCTCCAAATAAAAATTAGCATTTCACTTGGTCCAAGGACTTTTTGCTCACCTTGTTGGGGCCACCAGACACACACACTTGTGAGTTGGGGTCACTCACATGGGTCACGTTGATGTAGAAGCCTGGCTGGCAGTTGTACACCAGCTCTACCCCCACTGAGTTGTTGGTCACAGGACTCCTGGTCATGAATTCCCCCGCTGGAGGAGCGTCCGCAGGGCAAACTGCATTGGAGCAACGATATTAGTGAGTATTTTAATGTTAATTTTATCATAAACTAACCAGTGCCAAAATTGTAAGACATAATGGTAGAACTGAGTTTTAAAATTGAGTTGGAGCAACGATGTTAATGAGTATTTTAGCATTACCTTTTCTATGAATTTACAAGAGAATTTGGCATAAGTAGTAAGCCTTAGAGGAAAAACTGAGTTGTTAAACTGTTGGAGCAGCAATGTTAACAAGTATTTTAGCGATATTTTCAGTATCAGCTAATAAAATAATTTGGGAAAAGTTGTTTACTGGATTAGCGAGTAATTTCTGTGTGAACGATGACTTAATTTTGACAGTATTTTTTTATACGCGAATCTCAGGGGAGCTGATGCTGTTAACTACTCGCCGGAATTTCGCGGCAAAAACTGTTTAACAATATTGTATTGCACTTAAATTTTGTGTGAAGGGGCACATCCTTTCCTTCATCCACTTAGTTACGTAATTTAAAAAAAGTGAACAGGTGTGTGTATCACAATATAAAAGTCGAATAATGTAATCGCAATTTCAGCAGAAACTAACATCCTAACATGCAGTAGAAACTAACCATCCTATACTTGCAGTGAACTTCAAACTCATAACATCGTCCACCACCGCCGATTTAAGAACACTGGAAAGCATTTTAATTCATAAGCACAACCCATCACTTAATGATCATTGCAGCTCGGCACCACTTCAAATACTGGTTTAGCGTTTTTCAATGTAGCAGATCAGCCTAAGTTAGCAAAAGAAACAACTGCACTGTGTATATGACTAATGGCATTGAAGCAGTGTGTCACCCCTCTGAATTCACAGCAACATAAAAGAAAGAGAATATATTCTTTATAGAATAATTCGGTCAAGGTTGTAGCGATGCCAGAAACCACCAAATGCGATTACAAAGCGAATTCCTGATCGATTTCCTCCTTATTAAAACTTATTCATCTATGAGCGTGATTACAAATGATTGCATATGCAATCGAAGTCAAAGGTCGTATGTATTAGACGTAAGACTATGTACTACAACGAATAGCTACCAAAATTGTAGGCTCCCGGGACAAAAATTAATCACCTATTGTTTTTCGAGCTCCTTTCGAGGATGACAACTGCTGGGTGCATCGGGCTAGAACTGTCATTGATTGGCATGGCAGTCATTCAGGATATGTCAAGCATTTAGATTGGCCAGTTAAGTCCTCAGACATGAACCCAATAGAAAATTTGTGGGACCACCTAGAACGAAAAGTTATACGTCGAGAAGATGGTCCACGTACCGTAGCCGCACTACGAGATCAGTTGATGCAAGAGCGATTTAAAATCGACTAGGTGTACATTAGGACACTTGTAGACTCGATGCCGTGCAGTATTGAAGCCATTACTCGTGCTCGCGGAGGTGCTACATCATATTTGTAGCAGGTGACTAATTTTTGTCCGGGGAACTTATTTTTCAAATGAATAAAATTGTAAGGCATATGATATTGTACATACGTTATTAAATGTTATTCACCATGGCGTTTCCCCCTCTATTTAAATCAGATGGAAGACCAACACTACGAATGAACTTTCAGAGAAGTGAGTCCATAGTTACCTCGTCGTTGCCCTCTTTATGTACATCCCGCACAAAAATACTGAGAAATATCTGATGTAGGAGAATCATATTTTTGTATAAGGGCTTGTAAGATTTGGACCTTCGTTCATAGCCCAGGAGCCCTCATTTGAAGAATGCAGGTACTAACGGTTCGAAGGAACCAATTTAGATAAATACATAAAGAACTCTATACGTTCTATCTGCTCCAATTTATATGGAGATCGTATTTTACGTATTCAGGTTTAATTCATGAACGACAGCATACGTTCTCCTTACTCCCATTTGCCTTGAAAATCCATAATTGCGATGTGAGTTATATAAAAAAAGGTACTCTACAAACATTATTTTGGAACACAGATTTAAAATTGGACGAATAATTCGTCTACCTATCGTAGCAAGCTCTTCAAGCGTTCGGAAACCTTGCTTAGCTCACACTCAACGACTCACCTCTGACGCAATCCTTCAGCTGAGTGCTATCCCAGCCATCGTTCGTGCATTCAAACGTCCATTTGGTTTTGTTGAAGCTCCATTCGTAACCAGCATCACATTCTACCTCTAATGTGGAACTATTTGTGTACGTCTCTAGCGTATGATCGAATTCGTACCCAGATTTTGCATTTTTTACAGTCACATTTCTCCAATTACAGACTGAAATAGGAGAAAACAGAGTTAATCAGGTTAAGTCTGAGTGCTAAGTAAAGTTTTAAATAATTCTTGTTTATTTTATCAAGCACTGCATGTACCTCTCAGAATCGCTCTAAAATGCAGTAAATTTTATAGAGTCATAACTTACTGTGAAAACAACGCAGTTCAAAGTTTGGCGGATCTTGGACCCAACCTGTTGAAGTGTTGCACGTCTCTGTGGCCCTCGACTGAAGGTTGCCCTCCTGTGGAGGTTGTAGGTTAGCCTGTTCACTATTCAATCTAACTTAAAGAGAAAACATACTCTGATGAAATAAAAAATTTCTCTGTTCAAGAAATCTTGACAATTTGCTGATGTGTTTGGACGACATGTTAAGCGACTACACTGCTTCTAAAAGAAATCGTCTCAATAAAGTTTAAAATATCTTAGGGAGCCTCTGAAAAGCACGACGTTCGCACCTCAGCCAACAGCGCGTATAAGCCCATTACGCGCGAAATACGTATTCAGGGTGTGTGCGTAAGCTGAAGTATGTAATATTTAAAACACACAGTTTAGGCTCAAAGTATTTTCTGATGACACACGACCTTAAAATAACTTGAATTCCGGAGTTCATGGCTCTCCCCGCTCGGGACTAAACCGATAAATTGAATTACAATTTTCGAGAAAAATTATAGCTAAGATGCTGAAAGTACATAGTGCGATCAATCTTCCCCGACACAACTGCCATTTGGTGCAGTTAGACAGCAGAAGCCTCTCTGAAAAATCATGCCGAAAAAAATGAAATGCTGTAATAGTGTGGGAATGAAATTAACGTTAGCCATTTTTAACAAGTAATTAAAGACCGTTTCTTATTTCACGATGCACATTCTACGTGCACACAATTGCCGTGAGTGGTAGTAGACTAACCGCATCATGTCCGTAGTAGTAGCTTTCTGAGCAGTTGTAGTTCAGGGTGCTGCCGTCGAAGCTGCTCAGCAACGGGTCTCTTACCATGTGTGAGTCCTGTGCGGGTTCCCTGGGCTTATCCACGCACGCTGCTCGAAGGAAATATTAAGAAATCTGATACTGTCTGTGTAACTGAGATTTGAAAAATTCTACTTCGATGTGATGGAAAATGATTTCCTGGTCACTGCGGGGTTGATCTGTTAATTTTGCCGATGTATGTAAATCTTTGGAATAACAGGAAGGTATCTGATTTCTGTGTTTTTGCAATTGTGTAGAATGAAAGGAACTACTTAAGGTCATTAAATTTACTCATGAATAAATGAAGTCTCATTTTATTACGGTCAAAGTAAAATGAAAACAACTTTCATTATCTTTTATGTATATAACACTATATTATTAAATTTTTATTATTTTATTTTCTAAAGGTGGGGCTGAACTTTGTTAGTAGTATTGTCACTGGAATGCTATTTTGTAATTTTAATTAAAACACAGACGTGAAACAAGTGACGGGTTCATGCGAGATAGAAAAAATTATACTAAAGGCTTGGAACTATCGTTGATAACTTTTCCTACTCCGTAAACCAAATTTAACAACTCACCGGAGGAACAGTTCTGGAGACCAGTAAAATTCCAGCCAATTTCGGTACAATATATTTTTACGCTTTTGACTTGAGCGGCCATCTCGTAACCAGAGTTACATTCTATAATGAAGTAACTGGGCTTGCTGCCGTCAGAGCCGTCAAGGTAGATTTTGGTTTGGCTGAAGTCGTTCCTGCTGTTCTCGTGTACGATGTTGGGTTCGTCGGGGCATCCTGAGGGCGAATTATTTGTAAAAAAACAAATCTGACATGAGTATTGAAAAGTTTTTAAAATTTGCGTTGTTATCTTCATCGCTGGATGGAAAAGTGCATCATTAATTCGTTCATGTATGAAGTAAAACACGACACTTTGACTTGGATTTTTCATATTCGTATAGAAAACATTGAAACATATGATCGTATCAATGAATCTATGAATTCGAATTACCTTATCGCGTAGGGTAAGGTAATTCAAATGTCTGTGTTGGTTATGGATGGAATGTTCAACACTCGATCTGAAATTTTCTGGCGTTATAAAACTATGAAACCTACGCGCACACTGGGTCGTAGCTTTCTGCACAGCGATATGCCCCCGAAGTACAGACTCAGCCGTAAAAGGTCTTTCACAGTGCCAACCGAGTATCTTGAACGTCTCTTGAATAAATTTTGTACCACAGAAATATTTGTTCAGTCAAAAATGATCTAGCTCGCGACCGACTTTTTGAAATCATATTGTGATTGCGATTTCTACATCGCGCAAATTATAGCAAACGCGTTGCCAAGTAGGAATCCAAACAGCCTACCATCAAAATAAATAAGCAACTGAGTTTTTCGTCGGATAAAATCGAGTAAATTCAATGCACTTACTTCTGCAGGGTTCGATATCGGCGCCAGAAAAGTCAGATTTTTGGGCGTTGCCAAGTTCTTCAGGGTTGGTGATGACGCACTCGCGACGCTGAGTACGGATGCCCGCCTTCGTCGCTTTGCCAGGAGGGCAGGCGTAGCTGATGGTCCCGTTAACGAACTCGGGCTCGTCCACGGTGAGGAGACCTGATGCGGCACTCGCCGGGCCCGGCTGCAGACCTAGCAGCTTGAGCGACTCCAGTTGCTTCGTCGCCTCCTCCTTGCATGCTTAGAAGGCGAAGGATAATAATTCCATCTATTTTGATTGTTTTGAAAGTGAAGTTATCGAAAGTGAAACAATTAGGACATTGGTAAAACTAATCTACTCACGAAAATAATTTTTCGTGGCGGTTATTCGCGAAGACTTTCAAATACTGATTTTGATACGCCCTTCGAATTAACCAGCAACGGATGCAGTTACGACTGTTCACTCGCACACGCCGTCACAAAAAACTCGTAGTATACAAAGAAAATAAAGAAAATGGGCTAGTGAGGGCCAGTATTTACTAGCCTTCATCAGCATCCTCCTTCGCTAGCATTCACTTTTAGTGCCTTGGGGAAAATTGCATACCCGGGTAAACTTTTACGCACGCTTACTTTCATTGATTTGAGCATTTCGAATGACTTGGGATATTCCATTCAATTAATAGTATTATCTACTAATCATTACGCTTTTGACTCAGGACATAAGCAAATTGTTCATTTCCACACAAGGTGATGCCTGACGTATACTGCATTGAAGGGTGGAATGCCTTGAAATTATAGCCCTGAACGGCTCATTGCAACACCGTTAAGTTGGCTTTAAGACTATCCTTAGCCGACTCAATAACAAGTTATTCGCTCAAGACGAGTAAGGAATGTCAAGTTGACTTTCTCTTGGAATTGAAGTACATCGGAACCTCCTAAAAATTAGCTCAGCAACGTCAGATTCGAAATAGCGACATTGGCAATTGAAGACAATGGCGCTACCGCTAGACCACAATGCCCCTTGAAATAACCGAGCAGATACGACGGTGAACGACAGAGAAATCCCAATCTTCAAAATGGAAGTACGACAAGCAATTCAAGATTCAGAAACAAAAAATGAATATCTGCATATTTCTGTTTTGAAATGACTGGGAGAATGTTTTTTATACAATGCTCATTTTTTTCTGTATACAATGGCCCATAAGAAAAATATATGCATTCGATGTCTTGGAACCCAAATTGTCTATGGATGTGTGGTTTCAATCTCTTAGATTTAGATACATTGGCGAAGTATGATTTTCCACCAATTACCTGGGGCCTTAAGGCAGTTTTGTAGCTCCGGAAAGTTAGTTTTGTCAAAGAGCCAATTGCCGGAGTTCCCAACGCAGCGGAAGGTTTGAGCCACAGGAATGGTGAGGTTGCCGTTGACGAAGTAACCAAGATAGCACCTGATAACCCAAATTTAGCGTCATAACTGCTGTATCTGTTGACTGATAACACTAGTAAAAAGAGAAAGACTAATGAAATTTTAGGATATTTGTTTATGGTCGACATTATAAAACAACGAAATTCCAATTTATTCTTTTCAATTCTGTCTTTGTCCATCGTCTGTGACGATTGTCATTCCTAATTTCCTGGCAATTTCAAACCTACTTCTAAAATTAGATTCAAGTTTCCGTACCACATCATGAGTGCAATAGTAAATTAAGTTATTAGGTCAAACAAATATTGTAGTAAATTTTATTTTCAACTTCAAGAGATCAAGGATTTTTATTTGGAATAGTTCGTCTGATCAACACATACTGCGAAATGAAAATAGAAGGGAGACTACCTCGAAGAACTTATGATCAACGTCTCGAGATGTACAACTATTGTGAGCCATAAATAAGCAGTCAATCGTGACACAGACATACGGCCAATAAGACAAGGGTTCTGGAGTTGACCAAACTATTGCAATTTCAAGAGCCTGGTCTAAATTTTTTGCTGGGACATCTAAAATTATTTATAATGTTGTATAATTTGGCCCCCCAAGCGCAGATAATGTCACTGGATGGTTTTGTCAGAGGCAGCGAGAAAGTTAGGCCGGGAACAGATTTTTCCTTTTGTTTAAAAATTACTGAAAAGCTGAATTTTTTTAGGCGAAAGATATTGGTACTGAAAACACAACAAATGAATATTTCTGTTAATGAAGGGAAGAATTACAGTTTCAAGAGTTCAACTTGTTCAGCTTGAAAAATTGAATATTAATCAGCCTTCGAATTGAATACCGAACTTCCGCAAAAGAACTAGAAAGCCGCACCAAGCCAAAGGGGCACTGAAGTACAAGTTCTCGGTGAGACAATGAGATTCATATACTCTCGATGACGAATAGTTTCAGAATTAAAACTGACATAACACATGAGGCAACTGGTCATTTTCTGCTAAAATTCAACCTAATTAGTGCGGTATAAGACTGGGTGCGTTGTATGCTGCTGTAACGCTCCTCTATAGGGAGCGAAAATATGAGAAATGAAAACGTACTTTCGTCTACGAAATGGTGATTTGAATATATGAAAGTTTGCTGTTCTATTTGCAGCGGCTATAATACATAAAATTTAACAGAATGCGGAGAAATGTGTGAGATGAAATTATGTTGACAGCGGGTGTGCTTACAATCGTTCACTTGCATGAGAATGCTCGGCAAGAGGCGCAAACGTAACGATATGCTCACTGAGTCTAGTTAGCTTGCATATGCAGTCAAATCCTGTGGAATGTTGCGGATTGGCATTTAATATTTTACTCAGCGTAATAAAGTTCTATAAAAATTTAAGCATCGCATTGATCTGAACTGGCCAAAACTAACAATTACGAATCTGTGTAAAGCCCAAATGCGCTAGTCGAAGTTATCACTTGAAGTGAAACCTTTCCTTTTATCATTCCCTGAGTAATAGAAAATTAACAATTCAGTTCTTCTACTGTTTCCACTACATAAACTGGTAAAAAATCATCGAGTGTTGGCTCAATTTTGAAGTAGCTTGCTCACTTGTACTGGACGGAGTCAGTGAGTTTACTTGAGACTTCTGATCGAGTCATGTTTTCCGTGGGCTCAGGAGGGCTTCTGAAGCACTCTGTCGGAAGAAATAAGATATGAAAATAGTAGTGCAGGTTTTCAATTAGTCTGATTTGAATTTCATTATTCTAACTCTGAGAATATTCTAGCAAATAAAAATGCAAATCAGAAAGCACTGCAGGAAAATGTTCAATCATCATAAAAGCTTCGTATCAACTTGTGTCAACCAACTGCTTCAGTGCTGTACTCAATACACAATAGCGACTGTATGTATTTTATATGTACTACTCTGAAAGGCAATCGGCCCCACTAGGAATACCATGTACAAGTTGCAAGACGAAACGTTTTCAGGCATTCGGTCGTTAGAAAATATTAGGCGTTTTCATTCAAAAACACGGGAATTTCTTCGAGAATATTTTTAAGTTCACTAGACATACAGTTTCAATTTTCATGAGTTAAGAGTGTACTTTTCATAACGTTATTCAACGGCCCTAACTGTTGCATGAATTTTAACGCGGCTGTCACTTCTGTATAAAAATTTCCGTCAGAATTGTCAGAAATTTTATTAAAAGGACATCTCAAAATGTACGTCAGCTATTTTTAGGGCGGAAAAGAATTGATGTTTCAATTCTATAATTACAGGGTTTTTCCCTTAGTATATGAACACGCATGAAATGTTAGGACCTGGGTGAAATGAAAAAAATCAATTTAAACAGGATTGTATATACACTAATGGCTGTATGTTTCAAATTTGACTTGTGATAATGTTATCACCTAAAAACTGTACATTCAGAAGTGTATAAGTCACTCTAAAAGGGCTAATAATTTTGAATGATAATTTTGCAATTTTTTTATCGTTTTGTAAAACCTTCAGCACCCTCTTCTTTCCCATCACTAATGGAGTTTGACTAGTTGTTGTTCATCTGCTCTCTGATAAAGGCTGAAATATCGAATTTAGGCTCTTTTTAAAATGCATTTTATTTTAAAAAATACGAAATCAAGAGGGAAAAATAGAGTCGTAATGAGCTCTTAAACTTTACATTATAACGTCAGATTGAGTTAATGGTAAAAAACAGGGGTGATTCAACAAGACAAACTATTTCATGACTCGTCT
>VOMN01014232.1:0-12146 GCA_014899125.1 Orchestia grillus
GAGGTTCGAAGTTACGTTCTTGCTCTGTCCTTTATACCTTCACAGAGGCGCGTTATCACCCAGCCTTTCTGGTAGCATTGTAAGCTGTTGAATTTGTGGCTCAGGTAGCACGAGTAAGCTGTTGAACTAAATATTTACAGAATACAAATATTACTCCTGTTAGAATCACAAAATTAGAATACTAAATATCGCTTGTGACACTATGCGAAGAAATTATACTTTTGTCTAATTCTTAAGTTGAAAGCATAATTTCCCAATTTTTTGTGGTAAAATCAAATGTTAGAAACATATTAATGCGAAAACGTAGAATACAAGTAAAATACCAAAATAAAGTTTCGTAGGAATTATGGACATTGTCCTTTGTTGTGCAATGGGAGTTAGGAACTAGCATCTAATTGCCAGGGACAAAAATCATGTCACATAGTTTCATTATCATAACCTTTTCTCCTGCGCATCGTTTCGCCCCTGCGAGGGTGGTACGCAATCATCGAATTCGCAAGTCGTCATTGTAGCGAAACCGGCCCGGCTAGACCAGCGCTATAGTCAGTACCTGGCTAGACCAGCGCTCGAGTCGGGAACTGGAAATGCTGCAGAGCGAGCCGCAGATTATTGGCGATGTGCCCCGGAGAGAAGAACTTTTGTCAAGTTTGTAAGCGACCTCTGAGAAGGTCTACTTTTCATCCCTCTCGGCATAAAATTTTGAAATCATTATGCTATGATCCCCTATTATGTAAATGTTAAAATAACAAGAAAAACTTTTACTTCTCTCCAATTTTGTGATTTTGTTTTCATTTAAGCTGATACGATGCATATGAAAATAAAAAAAAAATACTCACGGCACCGCAACTGATTAAAGACCCGCAATAAAAATCAATTATAATTTCCCAAACACTAAAATAGGGTTGAAAACACTATTAGGAAAACGGTAGTGTCTGCAATAAATAAACATTAGCATATCATTCTAGTTAATTCTTCAAATTTTAAAATAAAAATGATATTTTACTACTATGTATCTTCTTTCTTAACCGCTGTGAGCAATTGATGTGTTGTGCCATCTGAAACCGCTGTCAGTAATTGTTTTGAGGGGTTTCCTGGAAGGAGACTCTCTATTCAAAATGATTAATTTAAACGAAGAAGTGTTTTGCTGTTTTAGCTTCCACAAAACTTGGAAATGACTTACGACATATTTTATTTCATTAGATTGAGTTACGCTGTCTCCACCCCGAATTCACAGGAAAAAAATAAATATGTAATATCCTCGATTATTAAATTGGGTCATTAAAATGATAAGAAATTGCGTTGAGGATTTTATTGATAAGCGAATGAGCTTAAATTGATCGAATTAAGTTAGACTATTTTTGTAAGCGTGTCAGGGAAGTGAAGGTCTTCTGGTTTAGAGATATTATATTTTAATTTTTGTCCTCGTCTCACAACATCATGAATTCCGTGAATTTGGAAATGAGATTTTCAGAAATCGACCGGCTGAGATATATGAACACAGGTATAACGTACGATTCAGTTTTATATACTTAATGAGAGAAGTGTTCTCTAAGTAATACAATTCACACGGGAAACTGTAATGGATTTGATATTGAAATATATTGGTTCACATCTTTAAAAATGAATGAACACTATCATACCAAAATCTGAGTCAGTCTAATCAGGAAATCTGAATTAATACATCTTACACATTTCAGAACAGTGGAATAGAAAGCGGTTAAGTAGTAGGTTAAGTAGTATAATGATTGACAGGATCACTCAACTGGTGATGATGGATCGTTGGATGGGCTACCATCTCTGCTGCGCCCATGGTAGATTTGGGGCTATTAAAGTACGAACGGGCGCGAATTTACGTCCAATAATATCACACGAAAGTCGTGGACATGGACTCCTTAAAGTCCGACGTAATATTAGTCAAGCGTCACATTAAGACGTGGGAGCAACGAGTGATAAAATATTCCCGAAAGGCAGCACGTCTCACAAGCGATATCGGCAGGGAGTGGATGGCTGAGTTTGAAGAGACGAATGAATGTCTCGGACTCGTGTACACCTTTTTTATAGGTCTCGTACCCGCACTTAGGCGTGAGCCACGCAAGGGTTAAGTTTGGTATATGTTATACAGAAGGTTATTCTAGCTATCATTTTATGGTAATACCACCGAAGCAAACATTAATTTACATGAAATTACATATTAACCCTCTGGTGGGTAGGGGCGAGTGTAATGGCGTCCATTTCTTGTCTTTCGTTCGGAGTTCTATCGATGGTGCGTCGAATGGCACCGATGTGTCGTCACGAGATGATGTTCGGGTGCGAAAGCGTCCATAGTGAACTCGATGTAGATATTTCTTTCATTTTCCTTAAAACCTTTTTGTAATAAATATATATTTATCAGAGCGGAGATTTTTTTATTTTATCTCGAATTTTTTCTGATGATGTGTGCATTGTAGGGTCACAACAAAATAACCTCTTGTGTAGTTCATAAGTAAAATTAGTGGCAGTGAGAATTGACATGACATACTTTTGTTTCTGTGGTCAAAGTCAAATTTAAATATGATAGAATTGTTGAACATGTACACTTTTTCCGACGTCAGTAAACACGAGGAATTTAAATTATGGAATTAACAATAACGATGTCAAAAAATTGTTAATGCTTTTACAATTAAAATTTAGAAGAGGAAAAATTACCCTATAATGTGAAATTTGACATCATTTACCGTAATGTTTTCTCTATTAACATGGTGGGCGGTCATTATTGATGTACTCGTGTTTGGAATTTTGACCATTGCACGGCACTGGAAGATTGGTTGTGGTGGTTTCTGCTTTCAAGCTGTCGGTGTAACTTCTGTAAGTGTTCAAATGATTGTTCTACTGTCTGTGCGCCAACATGTGTGAGCTATTGCTATTGCTATGTGTGTGGCTATTATTTTTCTGAAGATCTTTTTCCTTCTCCTCAACAGAGGTGCAGTGGATAGAAGTTGCACAGTTGTAGTGACAGACGTTAAAGAGCACAACTTGTAATTAAATAACACATTCTTTAATCTTTCCTGCCCATCTTATTTTCTACTTCAAATAGAAATAGACCAATCGAAATCACGGGCGTCTATACGTAAATGGTCTTTTACGGCATATAACTTGGGTAGAATCCTAAGAATGAAACACTAGACTTGTTCCCATAGCCCATTCTATGTTATTCGACCCTTACAGTATACAAACATTTCCTTGGGCTCCTGTACATATAAGACCGCCGTACCGCTGATTCTCCTGCCGTCAGGGACTTTCTTGCTCTCTGTCTGTGTCCCTCAACTGTATGTCTCGTTTTCGCATCTTCCAGTAGTGCGCCGTTGTCAAACGTACCAAGGCTTCAAACGTCTCGAAGAGTGGGCGCGAAGCGAGCTCTCTTTATGACTTATTCGATCACTTGGAGTAATAGAGAGAGTTGATAGTTTAAGCAATGCTGAATTGAAAATTTGCCATCGAGTGCTTTATATGGTCGTGTGAGATATATCATATTAAACAGTAAAATTCCCATACCTACTGTAGCGCTATAGAACGTCCTTCACGAGTGTAACTGCTAGAGCCGTCATAACCCATGGTCGCTGGACCTGGAGACTTGAAGCTCCTGGCTCGCGTCCCATAAATTTGATCGTTTTCGCTCTGCTTTGAAGTGGTCGGCCGTCATCAACGGACGCTCTGGCTCCAGGCTAGGTAATGCGAGTGACCACCAGTGCCCTTTAATTAGCTCTACCACCCCTTTAATACTATCTCTGCTGATACCGCCAAATTGATAGTGAAAATATAGCTTTTCCACAAGGGATGCTAAAAGAAACCTTTTAGGTACAGGGTGGAAAAGAGGAAACGCATATTTTTCAATATTGAATAACTGAAACCTGGTTTGATAGAAGAAATTAAATATACAATCACTAAAAGTCATTTTATTGCATTTTAATCTATAATATGTACATCAAATAAGTTAGAAAAATAATGTTTTGAAAATGATGTCCTTCTTGCCGGACACAAATTTGGATCCTCTCCTGAAAGTTACCCACGGCTCTCTCCAACATTTCAATCGGCGCAGCTTCAACTTCCTGACGAATGGAAATCTTTAGGTCATTGATTGTGCGGGGCTTGTTCATTTATACTTTGAATACTCTTAGGTAGCTCCACAAAAAGAAGTCACATAACGACAGATCGGGTGAGCGAGGGGACCAATGAACATAACCAAGTCTTGAAGTGATACGTCCTGGGGAACATTTGTCAGACCACTTCTATGGATGCTCTCTCAGAGGGAGCTGTGGCGCCGTCTTGTTGGAACCATATTTCTCTCATGTTCACTCAACGCTTTTCATGTTCTGGACGAAGAAATTTGTTTAACATTTCGACGTAGTGCGCTGATGTCACAGTAAGTGCGGTTCCGCCCTTTTCAAAAAAGTAAGGTCCAACAACCCCATCAAAGAAACGGCGCACCACGCGTATTTTCGAGCTGTGGAGAGGTTTTGGTGAAGTTCATGTGGGTTCTTCGACGTTCAGTGCCTACAGTTTTGGACATTAACGTAACAGCCTAGAAAAAATGGGCTTCGTCATTCATGGATATGAGGATAAGTGCATCTTCTAACAATACTGTTCATTGTGGGGCAATTTTTCTGCGCTGCACAAAATCTGTTTCATTTCGCTGCTGGACAGTCATTATTTTGAGCAGGTAAAATTTAAGAACATCATGTAAGATGGGATGATGAGAACAACGTGACATACTCAGGGATACAGCCTGTCATCCAGTGGATTGTTTCGGACGAGCTAGAACTGCCGTTTTCATTCTGTCTACATTTTTCGGAGTTCGAACTGAGCGGGGAAGACCAGGTGGTGTCTTTTTAATCAAAGATCCAGTACTTCTAAGCGCTGCAACCCATCGGACTATAGTATTTTGATCTGGGAGGACATCTGGAAGTTCGACGTGAAAATTTCGACAAAAAAGACTGAACCGTGAGCACTGAATTATTGCTTCCGAAGAACTATTCGACAACGAACGCACGATGCTTTACGATCTCAAGCTCTATAGCGACTAAAAGTGCATTGTCTGGGGAGTCTGCCGACGGTCGCTTAAGGTCAATGCCTCCTCTCGTCTCGTAGTACTACCTGTTCAAAAAATATGCGCTTTCTCTGCTTTACGGTGAATCTACCTCTCGAACACTGCATTAAATGCAGCAAACTCAACGTTCTCCAATGCCAATGTCATAAATATTAAACAAATAAAACTATAAATAACTTTCACAAAAGGGCTACATTATTTTGGCGAATTGTATAAGATATGATACAAGGTGTAGTTCAGGGTTCAGCTAAGAATTCTGCCTCATACGCCGAAGAATGATTTAAAAACCTGCATTGTGGTGCAACATGAAAATACTTCCAGCATAACGTATGGTTAACACCTTCGTCGGTAAACTGTTCACTCAACCACGTTTTGAGGTTGTACAGTCTACAGGATCCCCTCTCAGTCTATTTCACGGGCTTGCATTTCATGTTTTCGACAATTGACAGTAGTTTTATAACTGATTTATTACCATTTTTGCATACTGAATGAAAACGTTATTCATTTTATTTGGTCGTGTGAGGTTTCTAAAATTTGATCGATTTTCATTAGGCATACTTTTCAAAATTGAGCCTCTATCTAAGCGTTTACTGACTTGTTTTTGTCTGTCAGTTGCTGAAGTGTACCCTTAAAGAATTATTTTTTTCCACTGCAGATCTAGATTTGTGTTACAATGAATCAGGAGTACAGGATATAATTCATTTGTACGGCATCGATTCACCAGCTGTCATCCAATTTTACGGAACGGATTTATTCCATAACACTGATTGATGTGATTTAAATTCCTTTTATATGGTAACATGAGCCAACTTTTAGGCTATAACTCATTTATCGCGACGTTACTTTAGCCGTTAACTTCATATGTGGAAGATTATTAGTTAAAATATTTTCTCCTACAGCAAAGAATTCAACTCGAAAAGGCATCAATGGATCAACAATAAGATGGCAATCTCAAATGAATTCTGTAAAGAAAAAAGACTAATGGATATTATAAACTATTTTAATATTCCAGAATGCACAATTCATCCTGTGAAGAAAGATGAAGCGAATATACGGGTGCGCAAGCAAAATTTCGAATACCGCAGTAGACAAAAGAATTCGTACGCGAAATTCCTTGAACCATAAATTTGAAAAACCTCTTGTATGCGCGGATCTCTAGCCTGCGTACATTGTATACAGGTCATTTTTCATTCAGATATGTTACATATTTTCCAAACATGTATAAAGTTAATAATACGTATTATTGAATTATTTTCAGTTAGCATGTTCATACTTCCTCTCATAGGCAGGGTCCTACAGTGAAACTATATGTTAAGGTAAATTATCCCTTACAGTATTTTATCGCCAATGTCCAATAAAATACAGAAATTTAGGAATACTTTAACGAACCTATTGATATCCAACGAACCTAATGACATTCGAATTTTACTCAGTTCTCCCTGTCCCGACTTGCCATAAAACGAAGGAGAACCTGTATTAGGGGCACTGTATTAGGTTCTGTTCTATTGGCTCACCTGGTGCTATTCCTGACCGTCAAGCAAAAATCACAAATTTTGTGAATAAGGCACTTCGAAGTTACTTTGAAGAGCAAGTAGGAGACTGGCACGAGCCGTTTTCTACCCATATCTGCTGCAGAACATGCGTGGAGAACTTACAGCAATGGCGGAATAACAAAAAAACCAGTATGCCATTTGGTGTTTCAACGGTACGAGAGGGTGGGAAAGATCACGTTACCAGCTGTCACTTCTTCGAGAGATAAAAAACATTAATAGCGTGAAGAAGCCCAATGTTTAATATATTGTTGATCTTTCTGCCGTTTGATCATTTTCCGAAGCTATGATCTTAATGTGTTTAAGCCTTCAGTCCCTATTGAACCTTCTTTTCATTATTATTGTTACTTTACCTATAGTTTTTTTTAAATCTAATCCACGTGAAATGGGATCTAAAGTGATCGAAGAGAAGGCACCATTTAGCTGGACTAGAGAGCGGGAAATCTATGCACAAGGTGGGTTCCCACACAAGATCTCCTGCGCATGAAATGAGTTATGAATAAAGAGGACGAAAAGCCGAAGAGGAGGTGGCGAAAAGGCATAAAATTTGAAAGAAGAGGTAGCGACTGGGCACTAAGGGTAGAAGTCCCGAAGGCCTATTTGTATCTGAGGTAATCTAACAGTAACCCCTTGGGGATGCCAGGCCGCATAGCATACGATAGACAAACCTAACTAATCTAACCCTATTCCCTATCCCATCCCCCTGAGAGGCGCACAGTCCTGATTTTGTGACGTGAGTGACGAAGCTGAGCGTTGTGTATACAGACCAAAAGAAGAAGACGACCGACCGGTGCCATTGACTCAAACCGAACTGAAAGACCTCACAAGAGAGCAAAATCCTCTCAAGAAGTCTGGCACAGTCTTCAAATAAAACGCCGACTAACACTAGGAACAGCATTCGGATTCTATTGATATCGGGACTGCAAGAAGGAATGTTGATGATTCTTCACGTACGATGGAGCGCCTACGCTTGGCTACTGTAACATTATTGTTCACCTTATTTGGGTAATGGGTCTGAGGTACGGTGCCATGATATCTAAGCTCTTTATTAATTCGTCCAAAAAAGTCTCAAGGTAGTTTTTCTGAATATCGGGAATTAGCTTTCAATGGCTCCATTTGGGCACTCAGTTAAAGTGAAAAATACCACAACACCGTGGAACGTAAGCTACCACGAGCATAAACGGTTAATCTATGGAAATCTTAAAAAGTTATTGGACTCACTCTTAGACTCAAGGTAGGTACATAAAGAAAATATGTTCTTTGTGCTTTAAGAATAGTTAGACTAACGACTGGCATCATGTGAGACACGAATGGCCATCAAAGTGAGAATTCGAACCCGGGTCACACTAGGTTCTGTCCGACGCACGAGTTTATCAAAACAAGACATTGCCGCCACTCTTGCATATCAAACTCGATCTAATGAAAACCTTGGCAGAGACACGCAATCTAGCCGACGACGGGATGCCGAGTTACTGGCCGACTGCAGCTGGTGCCTGAAGGCGGTGCGCTGTCTGGCTGCTCAGCACGAACTGAGTCCCCAGAAAAGACCATTCATCCACGGAAAGCTTATTTTGTGTAATGTACTCTTAATGCTTTTAATAAAAATTATTCTTTTAGCATTCTGAAGAACTAATCTGTCCAATATTTACTATCACGTGTTTCATTGACCAACTGATCAGAAAAGATGAATTTTTGATATGTACATTTATTTCAAATACTGAATCTAATCATATAAAGTGAGGATGATTTTCGGATTCAGCGAGACATAATGACTCAAGATAGGTTGTATTCGTTAGATGTCTAATGCAGCGCGGGCCAGTGTAACGATCGTCTGATGCCTGAGGAGTGTTGCTGTCCCCAATCCCCGAATTTTCTAACATCGTGGTATTAATTACAGCATCGCGTGTGCCTATTGCCTTATTTTATTATGTCAGCTAATTCAAGTCCCTCTACATATCGTTAATAACTTTCTAATTAAAAATAAAAAGAACTTCTTCAGAAAATGCAGCGAAAAATAAAATGCACTGTAAGGGTAAATAGCGTAACGTTCTTGACAGTCTCAACTTCATCGCTCTGGGCTGGTTTACATGAATGACTCGTACATTTGGAATCCCGCTTAACATTTTCTTCGTTCAATTAGAAATATATTCCATAACTCCGACAGTAAATCTTATTTCTTAATTCTTCCCGGATGTTATTGATAAATTCATAAATGCGCAAAATGTAAATGCGTGTAGTTTCGACCATTCAACAGAAAATTCCATAATTCTACCATTTGCTAAAATTAACCAGAAATTTTTGATCATTTTTTTCTATTTTCAAGACTCATTTTAGATTTTTACCGATCTTCAATTCGTGCTTCGCTAAATTCGAATAGAAAAGTATTGGCACGCTGATTCACTCATACGCACTTAGAAATAGAAGCAGAGTTTGTCTCTCAAACGCTAGAGTTTTTATCAAAATGAAATATCGTCTGAGATACGGTAGGATGGGATGTGATGGGCCTGCATAGTGAGAAATAAAGCCAACGCAGAGCAGATTAACGAAGGCCTTTTGCCACCAAGTCACAACGCAGAATTATTACGTCGCCGTGTAGCACACGATAACGTAAAGTACCGTTCAGCACACGATAACGTAAAGTATAGAATTTAATTGAAAATAATGTGTTACGAAATGCGGGTCGGATGAATTTCATACCAATTGAATACGCTATTGCACCATGTACATTTCTGCAGTTTTGTGGAGCTGCCACCGTCAAGTTTGAAATTGAAATAATTGACGATATGGTAGTTGGGAACTTGGAAATAAACCAGTCAGATATGTTTCTGTTTTGAGAATTCCTCACTGTCGTAATCACATCAGTCTATTGTGATCATCCGCTTCTAATTTCAAGGGAGAATTTTATTTCCCAATGTTTAGATTATAATTTCTCTCAACAAGGCGTAGACATGAGAATGATATATATTAGTCATATACCGCTAAATAATGAATAATAGGGATACAGAGTTATCTTCAAAAGATGGTGAATTATCCTGAGCTTTTCAGCACTCGATTCACTTCACAGCATGAATACAAAATTGCAGAAACCTGAGCATAAAATACATTTACGTGCTATAAATAGCCTCAATAAAGACTATCAGTCATGTGTATTCCTACAATCGAATTGCACAGCATTTCATTTTCCTCTCACGGCTCTTTGTCTTCTATATACTCTGCATGTAACAACAGTATGAAGCCTATGAAAAAATAATGAAATACAAACATAACTGCGCTCTGAAAAAGTTTCGAATCAATTTGAGAGCTGATATCTACGTAATTTGTAAGGCAAAGCTAGCGGGTTAGCACGTACTGAATTGGGATAGAGCTAACCGGCTCGGAGGTAATGAATTCGGAAAGCTAGAGAATTAGTAGGTACTGAAGTAAGGTAAAGCTAGCGGCTTAGAGTAGGTACTGAATTAAGGTAAAACTAGCGGGCTGGTAGGTACTGAATTTAGGTAAATCTGAAAGGTTAGTAGGTATTGAATTTAGGTAAAGCTTGAGGGTTTGTAGGCATTGAATTTCATCGTAAGTTAAGTTCATGCAAAGTTGTATAATATGAATAGTGAAAGAAAAGAAGTATTCCCAATAAAATGTAAAGCAGCAATACAAAACAATGAAGTGAATAAATAACAAGCATTCTTCTATTAAAGCTAATATTTCAGACATCACCATGGCTTTTCCCAGCATGCATAGTTTCTAAAACCTTCCCTCAAGACATATTTTAAAACATAAGAAATAAAAATTACAATAAAAATGTCATATTACGCGAAGTACAGGTTTGAACAAGAAGAAAAGAAAACATTGGATATTATTGATGTACAAGAAAGGTACGCAGCAGACCTGTTTTCATTGCATTATGAATAATTTGAGAGTAGTCAACAAAAATGCGAAATTATCGCTGTGAATTATGATTTTTCAAGGTTAAACTCAACAAAATAAGTATGAATATACGGGTATGAATGGTGAAATCGTTTGATTGAAGCTTGCCGGATGTGATATATGGAGTTAAAATAAAATGAAGTAAATGGTCAAGCTATAAATGCCTTCAATCCGATGTGATATAATATGAAGACTTGGTACTAAACTTGAGTCTATGATGAGCAGTATTCTTGAATAAAGAATTAGGCAAACAATAGACTGTTTGGGCCAAATTAGTTGCTTACTTTGATTTTATAAGACATTCACAATAACAAAATGAATGACAAGTAAACACAATGAAACAATATTTACATTCTACCAAACTTGATACTGGAAACTTTACATCTACCTTCAAGGGCTGATTATCAAATTCCTTAAGTAGAGCGTTTTACATAGCCATTATTATCAGAATATTTCCGAGTATCTAGTCCCACTCATCGTGATGTCATTTTTCCTACTTGGTGATCGTCTTTCCTCAGATGACGGCCACCAAGGTCGATAAACAAAGCTCGTGTTGCAAAACTGACATGAAATGATATAGAGTGTTGCCTGAACAAACCTGTGTGATAATTATTATATACCCGAATGATCGGCAATTGAGAAAACCGCGCCTTTGTCTTTGCAATTGATTCAGTTAATGGAAATTGCTGATGATAAATTGGGTGACGAAAAAAGTTCCATTATTAATTCCAATACACTTGACATACAGAACATCATTGGGTTTTCAATACCTTTTAGCTAATGACTAGTGAAAGATGTATGGTTTACGCTTCGTTTTACTCCTGAAACGCTCCGTGGCTCATTTAAAACCAGTTGCATCAACCAGAATTCGTACTCTCACTATGGCACACGGTGACCAGTGCACCATAATTCTAAGATCAATCGACGCTATTATAGTGATACATCTGAATGATCAAATCAATATAGGCTTTTTAATTGAATTAACGACCTATTAATTCGTTCTTCTCACCTGGAATCGACACAAATGTTTCAAAATCTTGGTTCAGAATGTAATTCTCAATTTATCCAGCGTACACTTAGTGCACAGAGTATTATAACTGACTGCAAGACTATGAAGTTAAATATTCCAAACAGGCCATAGCGCCCCATTCCGGTAATAGAAAGAACGATATTTTTTCGACCCTGTCTGAATCTGAAAAAGCGGTTGTCGCGAAGCTCATGCACTCGTGTGGGAGATCAGCCGAGAAAAAAGTTCATCATCGATTGGAAAGACTGCAGGAGTAAATCAAAGACACCTTTGAAATTATATTTACACATAGAATGGGCAAACTTTTTATAACCGTTTTCTATTTTCGATATTAAGACGATGTTCCCATCTAACACACTTAGAAAAATGTATTTCAATATCAAGAGCCTAAGTATATATAATTTATTCATTATTGTTAATATACATGGAAACAAATTTTGAGGAAGAAATTTTATTAGAATAAAATCATAATGTATAAATAGGTTTCATTGTATATATGTAGACGGTTCGTAGCAGGCAATGTCTGTGCTTGTACATCGGAATGCGAGAGGCGTGTAAGACGCTGCGG
>VOMN01014236.1:0-10110 GCA_014899125.1 Orchestia grillus
CAACCGAGGCACCACAACCGAGGCACCACAACCGAGGCACCACAGCCGAGGCACCACAACCGAGGCACCACAACCAAGGTACCACAACCGAGGCACCACAACCGAGGCACCAAGTTTAGCTCTTCATTGAAATTCCCCTTCGGGAGATTTCCTTTTTTCGCACTGTTTGAAATATCGCGTGAGGTTTCCCGCTGAATGAGCCTGCAGCATTTCCTCCACAAGAACTCAAACAAATTTGGCCTACCAGAAGTCCACCAGCGGGCCCGGGACCGCCTGCACCTCTGCCAACAAAGGGTCCCGCGTGTCATAATTTTTCTGCAAAATTCTTTCATCAGAAATTTGGTGCCTCGATAACAAAGTGCTTCTTCGGGTGTGAAGCGTGACGTCAGAACGGGTCTACCTGGGGTGTGGGAAGAGGTTCTCAAGCTGAACCGGGGTGTGGGAGGAGGTTCTCAAGCTGAACCGGGGTGTGGGAGAAGGTTCTCAAGCTAGGCCAGGTCTGGGTGGTGGTTCTCTTCTCATTACTTCATAAACAAATTTTACTCAGCATTTTCCGTGAACGACTGAATAGCTCTTTGTTTTTTATCCTCATACTCGCACCCACATCAACACAAGACGAGGACAACACACAAGCAACACACAGCACACAAGCAACACACAGCACAAAAGCAACACACAGCACAAAAGCAACACACAGCACAAAAGCAACTCACAACACACAAACAACACACAAGCAACACACAGCACAAAAGCAATTCACAACACACAAGCAACACACAACACGCAAATAACACACAACACGCAAGTAACACAACATACAAGTAAAACATAACACGTAAGCAACACACAACACACAGCACAAAAGTAACACACGAGCAACACAGCGTCAGTTCACACAACACGCAACACGCAGTCGACACGGCCGGGGGGTGAAGATCGGACCTAATTGCACCACGGAAGAGACAGCTTTACAACACAGCTCATCAATTATGGTATCGGAAACAGAGAGCCATTACCACTCAGTTAAACTAACAGTGTTCAGTTAAAGGTTAGTCGCTTCTTAATCGGCAGGAACACGTGTGACACCTTATGTGAGTGATGGTCTCCCAGAGTGGGTGCGTGAGAGTGTGTGCTGGGTGTGTGAGTGGAAGTGAGAGTGTGTGTTGAATCTGTGTGAGTGAGGGTGAGTGTGTGTGAGAGTGTGCGCTGGGTGTGTGGGTGTGTGAGTGGGAGTGAGAGTGTGTGTTGAATGTGTGTGTGAGAGGGTGAGTGTGCGAGAGAGTGTGTGTTGTGTATGTGTTGTGTGTTACTGTGCTAATGGTTGTGTGTATGTTGTGTGTTACTGTGTTTTGTGTTTGCTACTTATTGTTCGTGACTGTTTTGATGTGAGAGGCTTGTGTGTTGCGTGTGTTACTGGTTTGTTACATGTGCTAGTTGTGTGTTGTGTGTGTGTGGTGTGTTAACCTGCAGTGCATTGCAACAACGCGGGTGATAAGGTCTTCGTACAACGTAATATGATTATTTCTACATAATTGCTGCAACATGTAATATGTCCCTTTTTCTTCTCTTCCAGATATTTTGTTGAAATACCTACTTTATGTTTTTTTTACCTCTTACTTTTGTTATAAACTTACTTGAAAAAAAACACATTCCCAGACTTTGCGTACCTCGAGAGAAACACACGTGTGCAGTACTTCAAAATGTAGCGCTACTCATGTGTGGGTTACACGTCTTCTTTTGCTCATTCAAAGTCACCGTTTCCATCAGTACGCGTGAATAAAGCAAGACGAAGACGCGAGCTCAATAAATTTTAACCAGAACCCGGGCGTTCTAGCTAGACTTTGCAACCCCATTTCACTTCTGCTTTGTTCCTTTCTTTGGTGAGAACCATAAATAGTTTCCTATTTATTCGTAGCTGAGCACAGTGCTAGTGAATATGATGCAAGTAAATACACATAATATGAAAGCAAAACTTCATCGGAACATCATGCATTTCCGAAACTTTGCAAGCAAGGGATTTATTTAGGAGACGACACCGAATTTTTCGGCACGAAAATCCCTCACAAAAATCAGTATCGTTCTTAGCCCACGAAATGATCTCGCGTCGACGGACTTCTGAAGCGTGTCGAGTGCATGATAGGTGCACTAGGTGCGTTTAGTGTGCGTTGAGGCTGCGTAAATTGGCGCGTTACAAGGTGTGTTACTTTCAAGTGCACGCGGCGGGAATGTGTGGCGGCGCTTCAAATTAGCGCAGAGCTTTGCCCTCATTAAACGAATATCTCAGCAGGCCGTGAGTGAGGCTACTTGTTGACTGCTTAGTCGAAAAATTACCCCAACACTCATTTCTCACATCAACTTTTTGAATTATGGGACCTTAAACTTATTAGTGAAAAAGAAAAAATGTCATTTAACAAATTTATGTTTACTATCTAGAGTATTTAAAAACTTCATTTTCGTAACGATGTACGGAACGAAATTGCGATGTTAAATCTCGGGGAAACTTCGTACGGAGAAAATGACGCCGTTTGGCGTCACTTCGCACACCGGCCTAAATTGATTCTGCATTTCAGACGAGCGTGAGCAGGTCAGACAAGAAAATACACTCTACAGTACATAGACAAACCAATCATTTTGAGCACTGTGCAGAGTTCGTGTTGGCAGAATGTGACAGTCATCACTTACATGGAATGACACAAATCGCTCATTCCATTGTCTCAAATTGCCCTCAGTTAATAAGTCGACAGCTGTAGATTATTATTGCTGTCGTTATCAGCTGGCAGGTCTTATTACTTATTGCTAGACATTGTAAGTTTGCTCGTTGGGAGCGCATGCTTTGGGAAAAAAAACATGACGTAATTTAAATATCTGCTTCCAGTTCTTCAATTCCGCGTGCCAATTGTAGTTTAAATCATTGAAAAATGAAATGCTAAATCGAGAAAAATTTTCTTAAATCCTTCTCTAAGACAATACAGTGCTTCTACATTTCTGTACTGGAATATCATATAAGTTGAGAATAAAAATGGAGTAGCACTGAAATAGTTTTAAATGAGACCTTCAGACCTCCTTGACTGCTAGTGTACCCGTTAACGGAGTCTGATTCCCTTCAGGAGGATAATTCACTAGTTCACTAATTCACTAATTCACTAATTCACTTCAGAATGTATGTCTTCTTCAAATTTGGGTTCTGATAAAATGGCCTTCTAAATGGCCTTAAATGGCCGGTCTAATGACCAGTCTCTCAAAGAATTAGCAAAATTCATTGACAAATAGAGTCAGAGTATTGACGCGTTGATTAACGGTTGATGTGCCGATTAAACGCTCAAAATATGAGGCGTTTTTTATACGGTTTGTGCTCTTACGTTGTAGGAAAATTAATGCGAATTATGAATGAATACATTCGATGATTAATTTACCCCCTAAGGGAGAACATGAATATTTGAAAAACCTTCCTTTAGGGAAGAGGATATTTATCACCCAAACGAAAATTTTACGTCGCAACTAGCAAATGGCGTACGCAGATGAAAAATCGATTATCATCGACAAAATATCGGGCAAGAAAAGTTCGACGACAAATTACGTAAGCGGTTTTAGCGCCACAAAATAATTCTGAAAACCGCGAAAAACGGTTTCCAGTTGCCACCGCGGTATTACCTCTGAATCATCGCTTCGAAGAACGGTTTCTGAATATAATTTCTAAATCATCGCTTATTTGCGGGCTCCCAGAAATCGGTAGAATGAAACGCATTAAAATTCGAGTTTACGCAGTGAATAACGTGGCGAAGAGGTGCAAGTTTTCACAGCGAAGTTCACTAATTCGTCGTGAGGAAGAAAGCGAAACGCCGTTTTTTTCCAGGTGAAAAGGAAGCAAGTGAGAGAGGAGACTTTTGACAGCGAGTGATAGCTTCTGTGGTGCAGACCTGTCATTACTACCCACCCTGATGGGTTACGCTTCATTACATGGTTCCTGCACACTACATCGGTCCCGGTCCCGCACACTGTACACCGGTCCCGGTCTCGCACACTGTACACCGGTCCCGGTCCCGCACACTGTACACCGGTCCCAGTCCTGTACACTGTACATCGGTCCCGGTCCCGCACACTTTACACCGGTCCCAGTCCTGTACACTGTACATCGGTCCCGGTCTTGCACACTCTACACCGGTCCCGGTCCTGTACACTCTACACTGGTCCCAGTCCCGCACACTCTACAACGGTCCCGTGACACAAATGTTTGGAGTGCATTACTTTACCAGACAAATACGCAATACGTCTCTCAAGAAAGTACTTGATGACCTGTGCAACAAATTATGTGAGTGTCGTGCAGAAATATTGAAGTTCAACAGCGTCGCCATGCCGTCAAAAATGTCAGTAAATCTCAAGTGAAGTGATGTCATTTTTCGTATCTCGGATACGGACTGCCTTCTCTGACACAGTCTCGCTGATTAGGAATACGGACCTGGGAATTTTCTCCCATCAAATTCGGTCGGTGCGTAAATAAGTCATTACACGTACACAAAACTTATAAATATCCGTTTGTAAACTTAGTGAATTTTCTCATATAGTATGTAGAAAATCAGCTGCTTCAGGATCAAAGCACATCATATCAAGAGTTTCCAATTTACGTCGGGGCTTCATCGCTCCTGCGTGAGATACCCCATTGGATCGCGCACCCCGTGGGCACAAGTAAGTACCCATGATGGAGGGTGCCCCAATTCCATTCACATAACACAAAGGGGCAGCTGCTGCAGGGTACGATGAAGGGTATAGCGAGCCCATCACTGGGTGGTGAGAGGGGCATCTTCCTAAATACCCTAGTGCGCTCGTACAATCCCAGGAGCGGAGGGGGGGGACTTAGTGATTGACAAGGGGGAGAAAAGAGTGGTTACATGCACAGCCCTTTGTCTGGGGGCTATGAAAAGGAAATCTGTTAGTTTTTTTTGGTCGATGTTTCTAAACCTGCGAATGCGGGGGGGGGATGGGGGGTTAGTTTTCCGCGTGCTGTTGCTGGATGGACGGAGCAGCGGGCGGGATTTTCGATTTGTTCGATTTTTTTTAGGTTCGCTGCAATTCTGCGTGAGATCACGTGCTTAATTTAGGTCACTGAATATGATGAGGTAGAAAATAAACTACGAAAATCAACGTGGCAACTTCAGGCTCACAATAATTCAGCCTCGCAATTCAGAATTGCACAACATGAACGCTGCTTTTCATGAACTTGAACAACATGAACGCTGCTTCTCATGAACATGAACAAAATGAACGCTGCTTCAGGCTCACAAAAATTCAAGCTCACAATTCAGAATTGCACAAAATGAACGGTGCTTTTCTTAATTTTTTTGGAGGCTCTCAGACTGGACACTTGCAGGAACCGAGTTACGCTCGCACGCAGACCATCGCACGTGACGGCGGGGGGCGGAGTGCAAACAGTCGTTCAAGAAGAAGTCGAGTTCGAGGGTGGAAGGGTGTTTGTAAGAGGAGGGATGGTCGTAAGTGGAGGGGTGTTTGTAAATGGAGGGTTGTTTGTAAAACGAGGGGTGGTCGTGAGTGGAGGGGTGTTCGTAAATGTAAGGGTATTCGTAAGAGGAAGGGTGTTCCTAAGTGAAGGGGTGTTCGGAAGTGGAGGGGTGTTCATGAGTAGACACACCATTGCATCTCTTGAACATTTGATGTAAAATGTTGCAGCACATCGTGGTATGATATACATAGTTACTGACTGAATTATTTCTGTATTCATGTGCCGCAACATGTTTGTATGTTACTTTGTTGTTTTGTTTCGGTTGTACGGGTAATTTTAAGCCACTCGATGAGGCTGTTTTGCTCGCCGACTGAATGCAGGACAGCAATTGTAGAATGAGAAGATAAAATTAGAACTTCCAGAACCATGCACACTTTTGCAATTTGGAAATTCTGAGAGCGGAGAAATATCCAATTCACATTTAAGGAACAATATTTTGGAGACATTTTGTATATTAATTATGCTGAAAATTAAATGAAGCCGAAGTCTTCTTCGCTCCGCCGGAAAAGGTGCCGTTTACATCACATTGAAGACAGTGCGATCGCAATCATCAATTTCAACTCGAAACCTTTCGAAGCCTCGCCAATCCATTGAAAAATGTCAGGCGAACGGCAATCGTTTGATGATTGTGTCTTTCATAATAAAGGAAAATAATACAATGAAATAAGTGTACATATTACATGCGCACGTATGTGTAACCTAACAATCAAAGAATTACATAAGTAGGAGAAAATTCCCGAGGTTAGACTCCCGATTGCACATTCCTAATTAGCGAGACTGTGTCAGAGAAGGCAGTCCGTATCCGTGATACGGAAAATGACATCACTTCACGTGAGATTTACCGTCATTTTTGACGGCACGAGGACGCTTGTCGATCAATAGTAGTTACCAAACAGATCGTTGAGGTCAGAAACGTTAACTATCTTCAAACATGCTTTTCAGCTCGCTCTTCCACGCCAGGATTCTTCCCAAGGCTACTTGCATAATTACCCAGAAGGAACAAATCCACTAGACCAGGTGGACTGCTCGTAATTAACGGGCAATTTTGGCGGCAAAAAGCGGCGGGGAGGGAGCAGCGTGGCCACAATGGACACCCAAGCATTGCGTGATGTCCGCAATCCGGGACATTGCAGCAGGGGCGGCAGTTCAGATTAAGAGGAAGGTGTGGCCTGGGCTTTGGGGCCGTGACCAGCGTCCTGAGGACGGCTTACGTTCCTCAAATGGCTCTCTCTATTACGCAGATTGTGTGTGTCCTTCTGGCCTTCCTATATTCGCAGGGAGAACTGCCTTCTTTCGTGTGTCCCTCAATTATTGCCTTCCTTAGTGTGTCCCTCAATTATTGCCTTCCTTAGTGTGTCCCTCAAGTATTGCCTTCCTTAGTGTGTCCCTCAATTATTGCTTTCCTTCGTGTGTCCCTCAATTATTGCCTTCCTTCGTGCGTCCCTCAATTATTGCCTTCCTTCGTGTGTCCCTCAATTACTGCCTTTCTTCGTGCATCCCTCAATTATGGCCTTCCTTCGTGTGTCCCTCCCCGCCTGCCTTCTTTCGTGTGTCCCTGCCTGCCTGTCTACGTAACATTCGGTTCTATCATCTTGAACTACTCTGTTTCTGCCTTGCATGGTAGAATATATACCCCTCTTTTCCTGCCTTCTACCTAAATACCGTACATCCTCTTCCTTTCACCCCATCCTACCTGTACACCCTTCCTATATACGCTGGCTTTCATTTATGTACTTGCTGGCCTTTATGCACGTATACATTGACCTTCATACACGTATACACAGACCTTCATACACGTACACGTTGGCCTTCATACACGTACACGCCAGCCTTCACACACGTATATGCAGGCCCATAGGCAGATAGAAATGTTAGCGCTGTGACAATGGTTAGGGTGGGAAGATGCGGGAAATACTGGGCTGGGGAGCATCTGTCTGCATCGCACGTGGTGTGCATTGCACGTGGTGCACATTACACGTGGTGAGTATCGCACGTGGGGAGCATTGCACGTGGTGTACATTGCACGTGGTGTGCATTGCACGGGGAGGGCATTGCACGTGGAGGGCATTGCACGTGGTGTGCATTGCACGTGGTGTGCATTGCACGTGGTGTGCATTGCAGGTGCTGTGCGTTACACGTGATGACTGAGACTACTACGTTCGTTGAATTTGCCTACCCTGAGTATTCACTCATGAAGGCGCTGTAAGAAAACTACATTTGAACAGGTTTTTTCTCATTGTCTGAGATTTTTACGTGATTTATAGGGTTAGCTATCGAAAAGCTAGTGTTATCGCTACTCTATCCTGCATTTACTACTAGTATTAATAGTATTTTTACGCCTAACACTAATATTAGTATTACTACTACTATTACTATTACTAATACTTCCAATACCATTTAATTTGGCGTAAAAGTTTCCTGTTCGAAGTCCGGAGCTTCATTAACCAAACTCTTAGTAGCACATCCATAAGTGTCACAGTCGCACTTCGTAACACATCCATAAGTGTCGCAGTCTAATTTCGTAGCACACCCATAAGTGTCAGAGTCTAACTTCGTAGCACACTTATAAATGTTACAGTCTAACTTTGTAGTACATCCATAAGTGTCGCAGTCTAACTTCGTAGCACATCCATAAGTGTCACAGTCTAACTTTGTTGTCAAATACTTTTGTCAGATTTTGAGTGATTTGATCCATTGGTGCTAATTTTCGCACAATCTCGTCGGAATGAACGCAACAAACATCTTGTTTGATGTTAGATTACGGTGACATCCGGATGTTGCATCACACATGCATGTTGTCTTGTTTACATCATCAGCGCCATATGATGTTGTGCATTCAGTGTTGAGGTATCAGAGAATAGCAATTACATACATATCGTGCAATTACATATCTTGCAATAACATATCTTGCAATTACATACCTTTGAAGACGATAGTTACCTACATTCTACAGAGAAAATGTTCAATATTCACGTCCAGACACAAAAGTTCAAACCAGACTGGAAATGCCCACATCAAATTAGACTCGTTTTCATGTCGGAAAATTTGAGGATTTACCTCAATGGTATCGTATCTAAAATGTTCAAACTACCACCGGTTGTACTCTGAAGCTGATCAGTCGTACAAGTATTTACCTCATTGAGCTTGTATCATAGATACTCAAAATACCGCCAGTTGAGCCCTGAAGCTGATCAGTCATACAAGTATTTACCTCAGTGATCATGTATCCTAGCTAAGAAGAAGTACTACCAGTTGTGTCCGGAAACTGATAATCACGTCAGTACGACTTGTGTGAGGAATTGTTGTGCATTTATCAAATCAAGAAGCCTTGCCACTCGATGACTTATTATGTAATCACGCCAAATTAGATGTTTTATGCCGGAGGTTCTGAATGGGAATTGAGCTCATTTATGCAATCCCTCTGCCATCATTAAAAAATAGAAAACAAACTAGACAGACTGGCCAGCGATGCGTGGGATTGTGAAGACTAATTTATGTATTTTTAATGCTCTGCAGAATTGACTTTTTCCCGCGTCTCCATCGCTGTACCGGCTGCCGAATTTATGACGATGTTGGAACGCTTGTTCGAATCCTGACGATAATTTCAATTTCGGTTGACTTTCGTGAAAGGAAACGCTACTCGATTGCGACTACAATTCCTTCAGTATAAAAATTTACGCTTGACATCACCTGCGTTTGAAGTCATCTATGCTCTTTTAGGCATGAACAAATAAATACTTGAAGTGCTTTATTTCCGTGACTTTTTGTGCCAGGAACACTCTGTGGGTGACTCGTGCGAACAGAACGTAAAATTCAGTTGCATCAATCGACATGCGTGTGAATGCATGTCTTTGTATGAGCAACGATGAGGATTTTGATGCTTGTCAGTCCAGTCCAACTCATCTGCAGGGGAATCTATGATTATCTTTAATTATCTATAATTTTGGCCGCCCAAGTGCAGATATCGAAGCCAGATAGTTTGTTATCGAATGGGCGGCCAAGAAGATAAGACTGAGTGCTTGTATTACGCTTGCGTGTGCTTACGTTTTTCCACAAACAAAACGTTCAAAAAAGAAATAAAATAAACACTTTGAAAAATACCCACGGGTTAATAAATCAACGTTTACAGCTATGTCAAACATTTACAAAATACACACGCATGAAAATAATGGATTGAGGAATCGATATCCGATAAGTTACTGAAACGCGGCGTTTTAACGGCGCTCCCAATCTGAGATGGCCGCAAAAAAACACCTTCCTTCAGTCATCCTCCCGCGGAAACCATTCGAATTAGCATCCCCAGCGCTGTAACATGCATGCCTGCGAGCGTACAGAAATGAGTAGATAACACCGCGCTCGTGAAATGATGATGCAATCGGGTGACGACCATGTTCCTAGCGGCCTTATCTCGTCGGGAGACATAATCATCATTAGTTTACATCATAATCAGCGCTGGAACTTGGGGCTTGAATGGGTGAGGCGTTTGGCCGGGTGCTGGACGAGGCGCGGGTGTTGCGTGTTGTGTGCGTGTTGTGTGGGTTGTGTGCGTGTTGTGTGTGTGTTGTGTGGGTTGTGTGCGTGTTGTGTGGGTGTTG